>BPLR01017059.1:0-56063 GCA_021605095.1 Caerostris extrusa | reverse complement strand
TATGTTAGCCTAGGAACTTTTCAGCCCACCTGTTATTATTATATATTCTATCATACTATCTATATTATGACAACTAACTTGAAACAATTCTATGTTTCAAAATCCAAAGCATATGAATCCTTCTTTCTCGTATCAACCAATCTTGGCCTTTGTAAAGTAAAAATTATCTGCCCTAGAATTTCGAAGTTAAATGATTTTATTCAATAATTGAGATAACAAACGAAATGAGTTTTAAATAATAAATAAAACGAATCAAAGAATAATATTAGTATTGTTTTTTATTTGAGTTTCATTTAAGAAAAGAAATTTTAAACGCAAAGTCTTAACTGAAAAGTTTATATACATATTCCAATGATTGCCACAAAAGTAAATCATGAACTTTTCAACCAACCTTGTCTTTTGGAAGATAAAAATTCTTGGCACTAGGTTTTTAGTTAATGATTTTATTCAATAATTGAAAAAGCTACAAAAGGAAATGTGTTTTAACTAATAAAGAAAGTAATAACATTATTATTATTTTTTTGTCTTGAGTTTTTATTTTAAGAGAAGAAATTTTAAACAAAGGTCTAACAGAAAATTTTATATACATATTCCAATGATTGCCACAAGTATCACACATATTTGTGACAACTAACTTCACATAATTCTATATTTCAAAAAGTGATCTAACAGTATTTAACAAATATGAATATTCTGAAATATTAATAGGAATCTTATGAATTGCGAAGATAATAACAAAAAGATTTGAAGTTTAACTAATAAATAAAGCAAATCAAATAATAACGCTATTAGGGTTGTTGTTTAAATCAAAGAATAACACTATTATAGTTTTTGTTTTTTCTAAGTTTTATTTATTGAAAACAATTTTAAACATAAGCTCCAACAGAGAGTTTATATGTATATTCCAATAATTGCCACAAGTTAATCATGAACTTTCAAACCAATCTTGCCCTTTACAATGTAAAAATTCTCGCCTGTAGCACTTTAAAGTTAAAAGATTTATTCAATAATTCTGAAACTAATAACAATGGAAATGAAGTTTTTAACTAACAAAGAAAGAAAATCGAAGGACAGCATAACGATGGTATTTGATTTAGATTTTTATTAAAGAGAAAAAATATTAAACATAAGTCTAACGAAATGGTTATATACATATTCCAATAATTACTAGTTTATATACATATTCCAATAATTGCTAGTTTATATACATATTCCAATAATTTTGCTATATATACATATTCCAATAATTGCTAGTTTATATACATATTCCAATAATTGCTAGTTTATATACATATTCCATAAGTGTCACTTTTATGTTATTTGTGACAACCAACTTCATATAATCCTATGTTTCAGAAATCCAGCGCATGTAATAAATATGAATCCTTCTCTCTTGATGATAAATAGTCAAGGAACAAGTCGATGATTTATGCGGCCAGATTTAATAAATGGAACATTGGCCTCACTTTCCTTTGGAAGGTAAAAATTCTCGACTCTGGAAGCTTTGAAGTTAATGGAGCTTTTAAGGAAGCTTTCCTTCCTCTTCACGAGAAACATCCTTATTTCATGAGCTTCTATGGACAGGAAGGGGGATGTTGAGGGAACGACCTCCCCTTCGCTTAAGATGAAAGAGAAGGAAGTGAAGAAATCGAAAGCATGTTGTCGAGATTTTTTTTTTTGCTGCGACCATGTGCTAGTTTCACTGGATTCTGGAACTGGAAATAAAAAAGTGATTTTGGTATCGATTTGTTTCTTAACACGACTTTCACAGCAATGATGAATGGATTTTCAAAATGTCTTTGCTTTGGAGTGTGGATTCGCACATGGAAAAATGGGAATTGCCTTTTTGAATCCTTGGATTGGTATGTTATTGGTTTGTGATGAGTGGATCGATGCGAGAGAGTCTTAAGTTTGTAGAGTGAGAAAAATTAATGTTGTATCGTCTAGACCTCTAACGTTTTCAAAAAGTAGGGTTTTCAGGTTCGTGAGAACACTTTAATTATTATTCACAAACATTATATATATATATATATATATATATATATATATATGTAATTTCAAAAAGTTATATAAGTTCACTCCAAAATCGGATATTTTCAGAGTTTAGAATGAATCTCAAAACACATTGTTTGTAGCAGACCTTAATTAGTATGACGAAACCATTAGGGACTCACTTTGAAAACAGGCTGTAGCTCCGGCCTGTTCAGCCATTTCAGAGAAAAAGACAACACTACTTGTCGACTAGTCGCAGAATTCTCTTTTTCCTTCTCCAAAGACCTCCTTGAAGAAAATCCGTCAAGAGGGGGGAGGTCAGCTTCCTTACTTCTCACTGGAGCTTCGACACTTCTTCAGCCACTGATCTATTATCATTCCCGATGCAGCAACTCATCACGAGTGCATAACGAGTCATTTTTTCTGCTATACAATTACTATTTTCGATTATTTGACAATTACTATTTTCTTCAGGTTTCATTATCTCTGAAACTGATTGTCTGCTAACAGATTTGAAAGACAGGTTGTTCTCATTAGTACAAAACACTAATTAAAAATGTAATATAAATATTCAGAACACTGCTTATCTGTTGTCAAATTTGAATGATAGGTTTTTTATTACGTACTTGTTAAGAAATATATATTCCTCTCGCCTGTGAACGAAATGCTATAACTCTTCCGGTGAGAAAAATGCTACAATACTTTCATGATCGAAAAGAAAACATAGCAGGTGGGCTGGAACAGTTTCTTAGGCTGATACATAGACGGCGCAAATAGTACTAAATCCATATGATTTTTGAGTTAGCCCTATACTTCAAAAGACACGTGCATAAATTTGGCAACTGTTGCACTATTAGTAAGTGAGTTATAGCATTTTTAGTGAAGTTATAAGCATTTTTTAGTTTCATCACGTGCAGTCCACTCGGCTGACTGTCGATTGGACTCCGGTGTGAAATATGGAGCCATGTTTCATCCATTGTCATAGTGTTTATCAAATAAAGCCTTGGCTTCAATGGTATTTTTTTCATAAAAGAATGCTTTATAACTTACCTGAAATTCCTTTTTTATCATTTTTCAAACTAACAAAAGTTGCTTCACTAAAAACGCTATAACTCACATACTACTAGTGCAACAGCTGTCATATTTATACACGTGTCTTTTTTGAAGGTTGGGGCTAACTAAAAATCATATTGATTTTTAATACTAGTTGCTACTATCTTGTTATTACTAATAGAGTCAGCCTATCTGTTAATAGATGCCTGGTACGTCAGTATTTCGTTTCAGATTTAATAGTATAAAACATTTATGTTTTGTTTTTCTCAAATCCAGTTATCGATAATAAAAAAAAAAGTTTTAACAGACATAAAATGCTTTAACGAATACCACCATAAATCTCATATATTCGGCTCAAACGCTCGCCCAAGAATGATGCTTGCTTGTTTTCCGATTTACAAACATATGCTTGTCTTTAGACCAAAGATTACCAGATAAATAAATTTAACTTCTTATTTTGACTTTTTAGACTTACATGAATGAAGGCCATTGATAGTTCCTTTAACGAAATGTCGGCCTCAATTATTTTTACTTCTAACGACTTTCTAAGAATAACAATTCTGTAACGCCTCACAATCATTTTCTTCGTTAATTGTCAACTGTCATTTTGTCCACTATTAATAATGGATAACAGGAATGTTTGACATATTCAATATATGAGAATAGAACAAATCAATGTATGTTTGGTGATATAAATATATATATATATATATGTTTGTGTGTGTGTGTGTGTGTGTGCGTGCGTGTGTGCGTGCGTGTGTGTGTGTGTGCGTGCGTGCGTGCGTGTGTGTGTGTGTGCGTGCGTGTGTGTGTGCGTGCGTGCGTGCGTGTAATGTGTGTATAATTTGTGTGCATTGTTATTTGTGTGTAATGTAATGACACTTAATTTTTTTCGAATGTTGGGCATTTTGGCCTGGAGTCAATAAATACAGATTTCTTCAAATATATTATTAATGCAGCTGGCAAAATATTTGAAGAATTCATTATTACCAGTCAAGATAAGCCACGGAATTTTCCAGTAAGTTTACTTTTAAATATTTAATGTAACATAAAAAAATGACCTAAATCACATTACGGAAAATAATTTTCTCCATTTCATAATGACATTCTGGATTACCTTGAATACATTAAAATTCTTTCAGATAAAAAGAATAACAGGAAATCAAGTACTAAAAAATTTTGATAATTGACTTCCATCGTCATCATTGGTGCAACAGCCCAAGTGTGGGCCAAAACCATCTGCCTACTGGCAGATTTCGAACGAGGAGATGTTTTCTTTTACGGGCAGGGTTGTCATCCTACGCTCTACAGCTATGTTAGACAGGGACCTACGGTTTAAAGTGGATGACGAACAACTGCAAATATCCTTGGTACCTCCGGGACTCGAACATGAAACCTGTGCCCCCGAACGCCAGAGCGCTAGTCACTGGCTATCAGGCTCCTCGATAACAAATTGTAAGTCCATAAAATATAATAAAAAAGTTATAAATATACTTAAAGTAATTTACTTATTATTTCTTAGAACTATTCATGCTTTTTAATAAAATATTCAGAAAATGTTTTTTAAAGTATTAGATGTCTACATATACCATGCATACCACGTACGCTTTTAAAGATTTAATTGTGCTTGTATTGTTACATTTTCATTATATATTCTAGCGCTTTATAAACCCTTGATATATGCTTATCTATTCAAAATGAATCCTTTCATTATCTGTATTATATAAGAATAACCATATGTAAAGAATATAAGTAGTGTTTACATCAAAATATTAGATAATATATTATCATTCTGATGTATTCATATGTCAGGAACAGCTTTGCTTGCCCAGATAATATTGAATTACATAGGCAAGGAGGTAAATTATTGGATTAAATATAGTAATAGTATATCGAATGTTGACCCAAGGTGATAAATATAATAATACTTCAAAGGAAATACAAATGATATTTGTATTTATTTATTTATTATCATAATTAAAAATACATAGGTGTATTAACTCTCTTTAAAATGTAATAATAATATATTTTATTATAAAAAATATGTATTACCGAACTATCAAGCATAAATCATTAATATATACTGAGACTTAGTACAATAAGATCTCATATAAATATTCATAATATACACCCAAGAGCTAAAACATTATGACCACCCCTACATTTTGCAATGAACTCACCTGGATGACGTGGAAGGCACGTGATCGGTGGAAGTGGTATTTAACTGGTATTAAGTGGTGGTATTAATCCATGCCAAGGCGGGTTGAAGCTGTGTTGCGCGCCAAAAGGTGGGCCAACTCGTTATTGAGAGGTGGTCATAATGTTTTGGCTCTTGAGTGTATATAAGATCTCATAAAATAATACATAAATATTCATAATTTCTTTTAGATTAATTTCTTAATGATTTGTTCTTTTTCAAAATATTTCGTCACCATGAACAAAAATAATTTCATTTTTTTTTTTTTGTAGGTCTCTTCAAAAATATCTGTCTTACATCGCTTAAACTTTCACTCAAATATTCTTCTTTCTACCCTACTGACAGCGGCCTACTGATGGCCAATGGCTATCTCTATGGCCTTTGATACCATAGGTTCGCATCCTGGCGGGGGCACGGATGTTTGTTAGTGATGTGGAATCCACGTTAAACTGTAGGTCCCGGTTTGATTAACCAAATGCGCGTAAAAAATGACCGTAGAGCAACAAAACAAACCATATTGATTAGAGGCCTTTTCTGGCTTGTTGATAGGAATTTTCTAGCTTATAATAGATAGTAATTTGCATTGATAAACTGAAGGAGAGATTATGGTATAAGATATTCATTGCAGTCACTGTTTTTGTAATTTAAAGATATTAATTAAATATAAATTAGGAAATAATATGCTTTATTTCTAAATTTTAATTTAAAAATTAAAATATTAATTTTACAGTAATGAAATATTACTTTTAATGCATAATAATACATTGTAATATACAATAATGTAATTTATAATTTATAATATAATATTATATAGTATTGTAATTTAAATATTAATTTTACATTAAGGAAAAATATAGCTCTAGATTATATTAATATCTTTTATTAAAATAATTTTTCTTTATTTTCTTTTAAAAACACACCCTTCAAATTATAATTTGTTTCATAATTAATTACCTGGGAAAATAATTTTTCAATGTCGTGTCTTATTAAATAGCTGATGAAACAGACAAAAGGAAGATATTTTTGTCTCTTGCATTATTTATGAATTGAGGAAAAGTATTAAATAAAATGTGACGAGATTTATTATTAGTAAAAATATTATTAAGTTAAAAATTAATAAACATTTACAATAGTTTCTATTCATCATATAATAATGAGGCTTACAATCTTTTTTTATACATGCACATGAAAAAGCTATCAATATTGTGAATATTTTATTAAACACAAAAATTTTTCTAAATTACTTGCAATTTATTGAAAAAAGTGTTTAATTCAATCTTCATCAGGCATAAAATATTAATATATTCCTAAAAGATGCATTTATTATGTATGCTGTGCAAAATAATTTCCATTAATATTACATTTCCCAAATTAAAAAAATATCAATAGTTAATAATTATTCAGAAACACTTAGTTATTATTTTTATTTTGATGTTATTAATGGCAAATTTTATTTAATTATTTTTAATTTTTAGAACACATTTCATCGGAAATTCTTTATTGTATCGCCAGAGCTGAAACTCAAAGCGTTTCAATAATACGTAATACATAATTTAACGAAGAATATTTTTGAGCTTATTTAATTTACCTCATACATCAAATGTGTTACAGGAGTTTTAAGTAAATGATTGGTTAAATATTTTTCTAGTTAATATAGAAGATTATTTTTATATTTTATATAGATATGAGTATGATAAAATTATAAAGAAAAAAGATCGCCATCTGTTACATGTTAACTCCTTCTTATTACGATACATAAAAAATAAGGCATTGCTCTTTCTGGTATGAGCTCTGTGGTGTCCATAAAAATTGCTTGGGAAGAAAAATAAAGAGTAAATTATTTTTTAAACAAATTAAAACAATTTTATATAAAAATAATAGTTAACAGTCATTCTAAGCTGTGTATTATTTATCGCATTTTGATTTATCATTCTTCTTTTGAAATATTTATCGCAATGATCATTCTTTATTATTTATCTCATTTCAATGTATTATTCTTCAGTTCTTATTATTTATAGCCTTTCAATGTTTTATTCTCATGGTATGTATTATTTATCGCATTTTAATATATTTTTAGATTTGTATTATTTTTGCATTTTTAATATGTTTTTAAATTTGTATTATTTATCGCAATGAATCATTCTTCTTTTTTATTAAATATTTATCGCATTTCAATGATCATTGTATTATCTAAATTTAATGTATTTTTAGAGTATTATTTGTTGCATTTCAATTTATCATTCTTCGCTTTGTATTATTTATCGCATTTCAATGTATCATTCTTACCTTTATATTATTTTTCGCATATTATACTTCGCTTTGTATTACTTATCTCATTCCTATATATAATTCTTCGCTTTGTATTATTTATCAAATTCCAATTTATCATTCTTGGCTTTGTATGTTTTTTTTTTTTTTCATTCACATTAAATGCCTTTTAATATACCATTCTTCACTTTATTTTACTTATTGATTTTTGTGTATCAGTCTTCGTTTGTATTGCTTATCACATTTCCATATAACAATATTCGCTCTGTATTATTATTATTTTTTTTTTTGCATTTCAATGTGTCAATCTTCGCTTTGCATTATTTATCGCATTGCAATGTATTGTAATTTACTTTGCATTACTTATAGCATTTAATGTGTTATTCTCATTCACATTAAATGCTATAAATAATACAAAGCATTAAATGCTATAAATAATTCATTCGTTAGTTATAGTATGTAGACAAAATATAATTTCATCTAGTCAATGTTTATTTGTATTTACTAAGAATTATAACATCTTAAATTGTTATAGACATAAATTTAAATTACATGTATTGCATCAGCATTACATAAATTTAAATTGCATGAATTGCATCAACATTACATAAATTTAAATTACATGAATTGCATAAACAAACATAGGTTCATCAATTTTTCTAATTATTCCCTATACTATATTATTGCATTGTATTTAATTATTCCCTATACTATGTTTCTTTATTCTGATAATGATAATGTCTATGATATGAATTTAAAGGTATTTAATTTATTCAAGATAAAGAATTTTATTAACTATAAATTGTTATTTTTTAATCAGAACGGTTTAAAGTAAAGATTACAAAGCATTTCGTTATGAAATATTGCTGATATTTATTTAAAGAGGCTTTATCAATACTGCATTTTATTTATTTTATTTCATTTTCTAATCTTTCTCATTTGAGAAAGACATTTTTAAAATGTTAAGAGGATTACGATGGCTTAAGCCTTAAACGAAAATAATTAAAATTCTGTGCCTTTAAAATATTATTACATTAATGTATAGTATTAGTATTTATTCGATAATATATATGCATTTGAATTTCTTTCTTTTTCTTACAGTAAATCTTTGAAATATTAATAAGGTATTAAAAATAAGTTTAGAAAATTAATTAAAAAACGAATCATTTTCATAAAATCCTTGATAGTGAATAAATTAGAAATTGCTGTCAAAATGTATAATTTGCACTCTATAAATTGGTTATTTTTGTAAAATTGTGATTGAATATTAAAAATAATCAAAAATATAACGGTTTTTTTTTTTTTAAATGTTTTGTAGCAAATTCATTGCAAAGTAAAAAAAAAAAATCTATTCATGATCAAATTTAACATTAAATGGATAAATTGGTTTTAAATTCTATAAATGTGTAAGGTATAATTTTGCACATGAATTAAGAAATTATTTTGTATAAAGTATCATTTTCCACATTTATTTCTTAGTTCAACATTTATTTTAAATATATTCTAGATATGTTATTTATAGATACGTTATATAAATAGATACGTTATTTATCTATAAATTTTAATTGAAACTTTCATTTTTAAAAAATCCTGCATATGTAAATAAATTTTATTAAAGCAATTTAAAAAAAATTAAATGAAATATTTTATTTAGGTTTAACTAAATATCAATTAAAATAACCATCATTTATAATATTTACTATTATATAACTATTTTCTTAGTTCAATATCTCCCACGCCGATTGCTTTCCGGTGCGGTTGTTTACTACTGTGCCCAAACAGTAAGACCAATTTTTTTTTCAAAAACACTTTATTTATTATTCCAAATTTATTTCATCACCTTCAAAGTAATCCCCTCCGGACACAATGCACTTACGCCAACTTTTTTCCAATTCTCAATGCATGCTAAAAAGTCATCGGCAGGGATGCCCTTCAAAGAGCGCGCCGATTCACGTTGAATCTCTTCAGTCTACTCAAAACGGTGTCCTCGGAGTGGTCTTTTGAGTTTAGGGAATAGCTTTGAAGTCGCACGGTGAGAATACGGTGGTGGTGGAACGATATGGGTTTCATTTTTGGCGAAAAAGTCACGAAGAATCAATGCAGTGTGAGCTGTCGCCTTCGGTGCTTTTGGTACCAATAGAGATTTGACGCGTTTGAGGCCCAAAATAGAATGAACAGATTCTTTTGAAATTCCAACATCATCAGCAAGGTCTCTAATTGAAAATCGATGGTTTGCAAGCACCAAATCTTTAATTCTCATGGACGTGAGCTTCGTCGGTTGAGGTTGATAGTCGACCAGAGGCTATTTCGTCTTCAACGCGTTCTCTGCCTTATTTGAACTGTTTATACCACTTGTAAACATTTCTTTCTAATATAGGAATGTTCACCGAATTCCTTCTGCTGCATTCTATAAGTTTCCGCAAACAAACTTGAATGCAAGTTCTTTGATCAATTTGTTCAGACATTTCAAAATCGTCGGAATCAGTTTTAGCGTGTCACAAAGCCAAGCGTAACTCAAGCACTAATGAATATTTTGACGTCAAATTTCACACAGATGTCAAGGACAGTGCAGCAACCTAAAAAGAAAAAAAGAAAAAAAATTCCATAAGTCCGAGAATTTTAAGAATATTTGCGGTCTTCCTTTTTAGGCACAGTAGTATTTATTATTATGAAACCATTTATATGAAACCGTGCAACCATATTTATTATTATGAAAGAATTATGTAATGTAATCATATTTATTATTAAGAAAGAATTATGTAATTATGAAAACCTATTATATGTAACTATATTTATTATTATGGAAGAATTATGTAATGTAACCATATTTATTATTATGAGAGACTTATGCAATGTAAACATATTTATTATTATGAAAGCGTTATGTAATGCAACCCTATTTATTATTATGAAGAATTATGTAATATAACCGTATTTATTAGTATGAAAGAATTTTTTTAGAATAGGACGGTGGATGAATTATATTATTGACATCTAAATTTTTTCACATTCACCTATACGTTTGGCACATTTTTAAGACATAAAAAAAAATTTAGAACCATCCTTGGATATTCCACTCTCACCTCATACATCTTCTAAAAGTGTCTTCCGTGCAGAAAATGCCCCCCGAAATCTCACCAAACGAGATTTTGGCCACAAAATTCAATTTAAAATATTCGACTTCTGCATTAGGTAAGAAGAAGTACCGCTTTTCGCATCCATTTATAAGCTTCGTTACAAACAAACGTCATTTTGCACTGTAATTTTTTTTTTCCTTTGCAAAAAGAAATTTCGAAGTGATTCTTCATCAAAACTTTTCGTGTATTTCATTTCTCTGGGCAGCATTCTGTAGCTGAAAAGGAGTCAAAGTTTATAAATTACTATCCATAAATTGGGCGACCGTTTCGAGACAAAATTGGATCGAAATGATATTTCATTCCCACCGGCATTTTGTATTTTTTAGCTGGAAAATATACAAAATAACAAAAATATTTCATAAGATTTTTTCAGTAAGTTTCATGAGATCAAAACTAGAAATTTTCTTTATGATATTATGAGTAAAGACAACTTACCTACTACTGTGTCCAAAAAGAAAGAACAATTTTCAATTTAAAATTCTCGGGGCTTTTGAAATGCCAATTTGTTTTTCTTTTTTAGGTTGCTGGCACTGTCCTTGACATCTATATGAAATTTCACGTCAAAATCTTCATTAGTGTTTGAATTACGCTTGGCTTTGTGAGACGCGTCTTAAAAGGCATTTTTGAAATGTCTGAATGAATTGAGCAAAGAACTTGCATTCAATTTTGTTTGCAGAAACGTATATAATGTTGCAGAAGGTATTCGGTGAACCTTCCTATATCTGAAAGACATGTTTACAAGTGGTATAAACAGTTCAAAGAAGGATGAGAACGCGTTGAAGACGAAGAGCCCTCTGGTCCACCACCCACCTCAACCGACGAAGCTGACGTTCAAAAAAATTGAATTTAGTGTTTGCGACCCGCCGATTTACAATTAGAGAACTTGCTGATGATGTTGGAATTTCAAAAGGATCTGTCTATTCCAATTTGGGCCTCAGACGCGTCCAATCTCGATTGGTACCGAAAACTCCTAATGCGTCAGCTCACACTGCATTCATTCTTCTTGACATTTTTTCCAAAAATGAAACCCATATCGTTCCACGACCACCACATTCACACCGTGCGAATTCTGGCTATTCTCTAAACACAAAAGACCACTCCCGGGACACCGTGTTTAGTCGATTGAAGAGATTCAACGTGAATCACCGCGCGCTTTGAAGGCCATAACTGCCTATGACTTTTTAGCATGCATTGAGGATTGAGAAAGAAGTTGGCATATGTGTATTGTGTTTGGAAGGGATTGCTTTGAAGGCCAATGAAATAAATTTTGAAGAATAAATAAAGGTTTTTTGAAAAAAATCAGTTGGTCTTACTTTTTGGATAATGTCGTACATCTTCGAAAAGTGTCTTCCGTGCAGAGAAATGGAACCCGAAATCTCACCCAACGAGATTTAAGCCACAAAATTTAATTTAAAATATTCGACATTTGCATTAGGTAAGAAGTACCGCTTTTCGCATCCATTTATAAACTTCGTTACAAACAAACGTCATTTTGCACAATAATATTTTCTTCCCTTGCAAAAAGAAACTTCAAAGTGATTCTTCTTAAAACTTTTCGTGTATTTCATCTCTCTGTACAGCATTCGGTAGCAGAAAAAGCAGTCAAAGTTTATAAATTACTGTCCATAAATTGGGCGACCGTTTCCGAGACAAAATTGGATCGAAATGATATTTCATTCCCACTGGCATTCTGTAGCTTTTAGCAGGAAAATGTGAAAAATAACAAATTTTTTATGCAACAAAAAATTTTCAAAAATGAAAATTAAATAAAAAATGTATTGTAATTTCTTCTGTTTAACAATGATGGAACTCGAGTTTCCTTCATGTTTATAATAAACAACCCACCGAAAAGCAATATCCCACTCTCCCATTGCTTAACTGAGAACTTTTTATCGGAAACATAAATGAAAGACGAGCTAGAACAATGTTTAACAAAAAGGATTACATGTAAGCGTATTTATTATTATGAATCCATTTATATGTAACCATATCTATTATGATGATGAAAACTATGTAATGTAACCATATTTTTTATTCTAAAAGAATTATGTAACGCAGCCATATATATATTATTATAAAATAATTATGTTCTCGGAATAAGACTGAGAATAAACGTAGACATTCACATAAACCTTATTTATAATATTCTTATTATCATAGTAACAGGGCCTGAATGGCCGAGTGGCTAGCGCTCTGGCGCTCGGTAACACAGGTTTCGGGTTCGAGTCCCGGCGGTGCCATGAATGTGTGTAGTTGTTCGGAATCCACTTTAAACCATAGGTCCCGGTCTAATATGGTAGTTGAGCGTTGCAGGGGCATTGTTACTCCGCGTCCGTGGTTTATCTTCAAGCTACACGCCCCCTGGGTAACGCAAAGTGAGTAACGTCTGTGCAGCGCTTACTTTAAGGCATCCAAGACGTCCATGTCTGTTTGCCAGCTGCATTGGGAAAAAAAGATTAAAACATTTATAATATCAATTCTCTGAGAGCAATATCTCTTCTCCCATTGCTTGATTGAGAGCTTCTTTATGGTAAACATGAATGAAACACGAGTTATAACATGTCCAACAAATTAATTATATGCAGGCATATTTATTAGTATGCAACCATTTATATGTAACCATATTTATTATTATGCAATCAATTATATGTAATCATGTAACCATATTTATTATTGTGAAATAATTTATATGTAACCATTTAATCATATTTATTATTATGCAACCGTTTATATGTAATCATATTTATTAGTATGTAACCATGTAATCACATATGTATTATTATGCAACCGTTTATATGTAATCATATTTATTAGTATGAAACCATGTAATCATATGTATTATTATGAAATAATTGTATTTTCAGAATAAGACCGGATGAACTTTGAAGTCCACATAAACCTCATTTATAATATTGACGCCGGAATTTTTTCACATTCATCGATTCGTTTGGCATATTTTAAGATATAAAAAAGTTTAGAACCATCCTTGGATATTCCATTCTCACTCATACATCTTCTAAAAGTGTCTTCCGTGCAGAAAAATGCACCCCAATATCTCACCAAACGAGATTTAAGCCACAAAATTTAATTTAAAATATTCGACTTTTTGCATTAGGTATGAAGAAGTACCGTTTTTCGCATCCATTTATAAGCTTCGTTACAAGCAAACGTCATTTTACACAATAATTTTTTTCTTCACTTGCAAAAAATAAACTTCGAAGTGATTCTTTTTCAAAACTTTTCGTGTATTTCATCTATCTGTACAGCATTCGGTAGCAGAAAAAGCAGTCAAAGTTTATAAATTACTGTCCATAAATTGTGCGACCGTTTCCGAGACAAAATTGGATCGAAATGATATTTCATTCCGACTGGCATTCGGTATTTTTTAGCAGGAAAATATACAAAATATTTTATGAGCTTTTTTTCTCTAAGTTTGGTGAGATAGAAACTGGAAATTTTCTTTGTGAAGTTCGGAGGGAAGATAACTTTCCCATATCGGAAGAATAAATTAAGTCATAGAATTTCAATACATAAGTCATAATAGCTTGTATTATTATTATTCACGTCATATATTTATGTATGTATAATGTAAAGTCCTTTCAGGACAGTCAGACAACAACAAAAATTTTAGGTGGCAAATAGATTCAATACTTTATTTCTCATAATGAATACACTTAAAATTGTAAGTAGTTGTAACGTCTTGGCCTATACTAAACTTATAACAGGCTTCAAGAGGGCCACTTTAAGATTTATTACAAGCACTATATATATATATATATATATATATATATGTATATACTATACAGGGTGATTAATTATAATCATATTTCAATAATTAATCATAATTTTTCAAAATTAATCATATTTTCAAAATGTAAAAAAAGACCCACTCTGTCACATTGAGTTCAAATTTCAATTGAAGATATTTGAAGAAGGGGTAAAGTTATGACATTAAAAACGATTCCACCAATATTTCCCATCCAATTTGGTATGACATCCCCGGATGGGCTTTCCACTAATAATGTCACATATGTTGAATGACTTGGGAATAATATTTTTTAGTCAAAAAAACCAAACAATCAAGCACATTGAACACTACAGTTGGTGTAATGTGCAACTTATGCCACATACGATTCAAAATATCACTGAGTGTCGATTTCTTTTCCTTTATGCCGCTAACAGAGTCATCTATTAATACACTTTGGAACTATTTTATGATGCTATACGTTTCACCCAACTTCAAGTATCTTCAATTCAAATTTTGAATTCATTCAATGGGATCTTTTTACGGCTTTTTGAAAGTAGAAAGCATCCTTGGATATTCCACTGTTACTCATACATCTTCTAAAAGTGTTTTCCGTGCAGAAAAAATGCACCCCAAATCACACCAAACGAGATTTAAGCCACAAAATTCAATTTAAAATATTCGATTTTTGCATTAGGTAAGAAGAAGTAACGCTTTTCGCATCCATTTATAAGCTTCGTTACAAACAAACGTCATTTTACACAATAATTTTTTCCTCCCTTGCAAAAAAGGGACTTCGAAGTTATTCTTCTTCAAAACTTTTCGTGTATTTTATCTCTCTGTACAGCATTCGGTAGCAGAAAAAGGAGTCAAAGTTTATAAATTACTGTCCATAAATTGTGCGACCGTTTCGGAGACGAAAATTGGATCGAAATGATATTTCATTCCGACTGGCGTTTTGTATTTTTAGCAGGAAAATATACAAAATAACAAAAATTTTTCACAAGCTGTTTTCAGTTAGTTTTGGTTAGACTTGGTAAACTGAAATGTTCTTTATGAATTTATGAGAGAAGATAACTTACTTATATCTGAAGAACAAATTACGTTGCAGAATTTAAATACTCAATAGCCAGAAAGCCAGAAATAAGTCATAATATACAAGTCATATAAGTCGATTCTATTATAATTATTCATGCCATATATTTACGTATGTTCTATGCCCAGCCATAGATAGCAAATAGATTCAATATTTTATTTCTCATCATGAAAACATTTCTAATAATAAGAAGAAGGCTCACTTTCAGGATCATGGGATCACTTTAAGTTTTATTTATAACCACTATATATATATATATATATATATATATATAATATATATATATATATATATATATATATATATATATATATAAAAAACTATACAAGGGACCTGATGGCCGAATGGCTAGAGCTCTGGCGTTCGGTACCACAGGTATCGGGTTCAAATCCCGGCTTTGCCCATGGGTGTTGTAGTGGTTCGGTATCCATTTTAAGCCGTCGGTCCCGGTCCTAATAGGATCGTAGAGCGCTGCGGGGCATTGTTATTCCGCGTCCGTGGCTTACCATCAAGTTACACGCGCCCCCTGGGTAATGCAAAGTGAGTAACATCGGTGCAGCCCTTGGAGGCATCCAAAGACGTCCATGTTCGTTTGCCAGCTGCATTGGAAAAAAATATATATAATTATACAAAAATTAAAAAATGTTGTTGTTGTACTAATGCAGCTGGCACTACAGAGACAGTTATTCTTTATGCCATAAGAAAGGGCTGCACCGCTGTTATTCATTTCACACTACCCAGAGGACAGAGTTGGAAGTAGTAGACCCAGAGTAGCTTGAAGATATACTACGGAAGCGAGTAACACTACTCCCACAATGCTTTACTATCCTATTAGCCCGGAACCTACTGTTTAAAGTGGATTCCGAACCCCTACAAACAATTATAGCACCTCTAGGATTCGAACACGTAACTTGCGGTACCGAGCGCCACAGTGCCAGCCACTATTCCAACAGGACCTTATAGACTCAATACTTTATTTCTCATAATGAAAACACTTATAGTAATAATAAGTAATTCTAACGTCTCGGTCTATACTAAACCTATAACGGCTTCAAGAAAAAGGCCACTTTTAGGATCGTAGAAACATTTTAAATTTTCTGTACAAGCACTATATATATGTAGGTACAGAACTCTGCTCTCTCTTATTACACAAAGACCTAAAGATTGAAAATATAAATTTTATTACAAGTGCAGTTCACTCCAAATTGGGAGATTTTCAGAGTTGTAAAGTGTAAGTCGAATCTAATTGCCTATTCTGTGGCAAATCTTTATTATCACAAGGCATGAGACACGAAACCACAAGGGGCTCACTTTGAAAAACAGGCGGAAACTCCGGCCTAGACAGAGAAAAAAAGAAAAACAAAATTTTTGGTCGGCTAGTCACAGAACTCTCCCTCTTCTTCATCAAAAACCTCTTTTGAAGACAATCCGTCAAGAGCGGGAGTTGGGATTAGTTTTCCTCATTTTTCATTGGAGTAGACATTTCTCAGGTGATGATCAATCACCAATCACGATGGAACAACTCATGGTATAGTCCATGTGCAATCTGTAATTATTTCGATCTGTCGCACACACATTCGTTAATTTTATGTGTCTCATTATACACGATACCGAATATTTGCTATATGATTTGAATGACAGATTGTTATAATTAGTACAAAACACTAATTGCATGTAATATAACTACCCACAACAATTCTTGTCTGCTGTCAAATTTGAGTGATGAATTTTTAATATGTACTAAATAATATACATTCCTCTCTAATGGGAAAATTGAACACATTAAGAAGACAGAAGAGTTTTTTTTTTAATTTTACACATAAGAAATTTTAATTAGTTTTACTACCAAATAAGGAATTTCAATTATTGAATACGTGTTAATTTAGGAATTTGATCATGTTCCTGGTATGTTTTTTAAATGATATCCTTTCTCCCAAAAATTAATGCTTCTTACATGAGATCTTAAAATCGTGAAATAGATTCATTTTTTTTTTTACATAGAAAGACTCAGATTAAACATTTGTTAAATTCATTAAATGTTTTCCAAAAGCTTATCATTTACAAGAAATGTTTCAAAAGGATTCTACGAAAATCCTTTTCTAAGAAAAGGGGATTAAATAAAGAAACTAATGCATGTATTGAAGTACAAACTTTGTATCAATTTTCTGAGAATCTCTTTCATTTCAAACATAATAAAACATTCTTGATTTTACTAACTAATAAAATTATTTAGTATGTCTTTTAGTACTAATTTTAGAAACTCGTTTTAAGTTTTATTTGCATAAAGAATATTTAAAATATATATTTATTTAAAATCTTTGAAATTCAAAAAAGTATGCTAATAACAAAACTAAACTTATATTAAAGCAGGTACAATATCAGCAACAAAAAATGGCAGTAATACTTAGAGTACACAAGAGGCCTGAGGCCGAAGAGGTTGCGCTCTTTGCTCGATAACACAGGTTTCGGGTTCGAGTCCTAGCGGTGGCGGGAATGTTTGTAGTGGTTCGTAATCCACTTTAAACCGTATGTACCTGTCTAATATGACTGTAGAGCTTTGAGCTACCCAGTAAAGATAAAACATCTCTCGTCTCGAAATCTGTCTGTTGGTAGACGGCCTTGGCCCTGTTGCACCAATGATGATTATGAATGATTTTATAGACGATATAACATAATGTCAGTAGAATTTATTTTCATCTAAAATTTTATTTATTTTTATTTTCATCTAAAATTTACCACTGTAATTAGGAAGAAATATGAGGGTTTTTTTTTTTTCAGTTTTACATTTAAGTATAATAAATTTTAATTAATTTTACTACCAAGTGATGCATATCTATTATTGAATAGTCAATTTAGGAATTGCTCATTTTCCGGATTTTTTTTATAAATGGGATCTTCTCTAACAAAAATTAATACTTCTCACATGAGATCCTAAAATCATGAAATATAATTATGCTTCCTCCTACACACTGGCACTGTGTAGTTCAATAGAACTGTTCAGTAGGCCTGGAGACTCTCACCCGAGAGGAAGTACAGCGTAACCGGCGATTCTGTCGAGAAATGATTAGTTTGCAATATTTTTTCTAACGCAGCGAGCAAACAATTAGACAGTTTGGTCTTGGATGCCTTAAGGCAAGCTCTGCACAGATGTTACTCACTTTGCATTACCCAGGGGGCGCGTGTAACTTTAAGATAAGCCACGGACGCGATTTGATTTGGTTTGTTTGTCGCTCTACGGTCATCTTATGCACACTTTAGGCTAAACAGACCGGGACCTACAGTTTAAAGCAGATTCCGAATCACTACAAACACCCATGGCTCCACTGGGTCTCGAACCCGAAGACTATGGTACCGAGCTCCAGATCGCTAGCCACTCAACCATTCAGGCCCAGTTTGTAATATTGTTTGTAAATATTTTCAACGCAATCCTGCGTAATAGTTGGCCTACAAACTCTCACCCGCATAGGGAATATATTTCGTACATCCAGCGCGTACCGCAGTATCTTTATTTTTTGGCTTATTCGTGGAATCCTTTTACGAATCAGTAATTACGATATGCCTTTAAATGTTTGTGCATATGTAAATACAGCTGCGTGTTCTTAAGTTTTAACCCAATCACACCCAGCTCCAATCCAGAGTTGCTCCAACCCACGCACATTACATGAATAGATTAATTATTTTTTACAGAGAAAGATTCAGATTAAACATTTGTTAAATTCATTAAATGTTATCAAAAAAAAAACTCACCATTTAAAAAAAAAAAAATATTTTAAAAGAATTCTACGAAAATCTATTCTGAGAAAAGGAGTTTAAATAAAGGAACTAATACATCTATTGAAATACAAACTTAGTATCAATTTTCTTAGAATCTCTTTCAATTTTATGCAAAATAAAATTTTCTTGGTTTTATTGACTAAAAAAAATAATTTATGACTTTTAGTACTAATTTTAGAAGCTCGTTTTAAGTTTTATTTGCATAAAGAACACACATTTTATATTTTAAATTGAAATCTTTGAAATTGAGATATCTATATTGATAACCAAACTAAACCTACATTGAAACATGTACAAAAATAGCAACAAAAAATGGTATTGATACTTAGGGTACACAGCTAAGAATGCTAAAATGTTACATGTTTTAATAAAAGCCTTTTTCAAAGTATAAATTAAACTTAGCTAAAAAAAAATTCTTTCCTAAAGAATCTATTCTATATTCACATTTTGCATCTCAATGTTTAAATTGTATAGTAGAAATGATTTTACTGTATCATTTATCACGTTTAGTAATTTTTCGTAAAAAGAATCATGTTTGCTTTAGTAATTAGTAAAGCTTAATTTTTTTTTGGTGGTATATGGATTTTTTTTCCATAAAATTGTTTTTTATTTTTAAATGGATTTGAAACTTTTCGCCATTCATCGATTATTATATTCACAGATATTTATAGCTTAGAGAGAAAAAAGAAATTTTGTGGTACGTTAATTTCTTGTTTAACAGAACTTTTCTTTTATTTAAAATTATTACTTAAATTTAAAAAAATAGTTTTATTTAAATTTTTTTTTTCAATAGAAAAATATTTAACATTTTGGTAGTACTCATGAATAGTATACCTGTTGTTATACATGTAATACCTGTATACCAGGTTATACGTGTAGTACCTGTAGTATATGTATGTTGTTATAATTATAATATCTGTATACCAGGTTACACGTGTAGTACCTGTAGTATATGTATGTTGTTATACATGTAATACCTGTATACCAGATTATATGTGTAGTACCTGTAGTATATGTATGTTGTTATGCATGTAATACTTGTATACCAGGTTATACGTGTAGTACCTGTAGTATATGTATGTTGTTATGTAATACCTGTATACCAGGTTATACGTGTAGTACCTGTAGTATATGTATGTTGTACATGTAGTATCTGTATACCAGGTTATACATGTAGTACCTGTAGTATCTGTATACCAGGTTATACGTGTAGTACATGTAGTATATGTATGTTGTACATGTAGTATCGGCATATCAGGTTATACATGTAGTACCTGTAGTATCTGTATACCAGGTTATACATTTAGTACCTGTAGTACCTATATACCTGTTGTTATACATATAGTATCTGTAGTATATGAATATTGTCATGCATGTAGTACCTATTATATCGGTATACCTATTGTTATACATATAGTTCCTGTAGTGCCTGTATACCTGTTGTTATACATGTAGTATCTGTAATGCTTGTTGTTATACATGTATTACCTGTTGTTATAATAACTGTTGTTATACATAACCTGTTGTTATAATAACTGTTGTTATACATGTATTACCTGTTGTTATAATAACTGCTGTTATACCTGTATATACAATTATACATGTATTCATTTTAAAGAGCCTGTAAGTTCACTACATAATTTTTGTGAGTACAATCTTTGGCATAATCCCACGGAAAAATAATACCTAAAAATTAACTCATTTATTGATGTCACAAACTTACTGTTTTATTTTAATTGTTGCACTGTGACGGAATAATTGTTTATTCTAACATTCAAAGAATATACTTATACAGAATTTATTCGAACACAATTTAACTATATGAATTGTG
Organism: Caerostris extrusa; assembly: GCA_021605095.1. Lineage (NCBI taxonomy): Eukaryota > Metazoa > Arthropoda > Arachnida > Araneae > Araneidae > Caerostris > Caerostris extrusa. The sequence goes on along the minus strand of BPLR01017059.1, from coordinate 34,970 downwards.
TATGTAAAAAATTTTTAGCCAGTTCCCCATAAAATGAACTTTTGAGTACACTATTTTTAATAAGTCATAAATTCAAATTGTCAAAACATATTTCATGAAAACATCCGTCAGCTATATAAATTTATGGATTACACAGCACTTTTATGCCAGTTTTAAAGAACGCCTTTGATATATAGCCAATTAATTCAATAGGGACTATTTTACCCAATTTATGACATTACTCTGTTTTAAAATAGAAAGCGTCCTAGAACTGTTCTCAATATCTTCAGTTAGTGTTTTCTCTAATCATCTTCTATTTCTGAAGTGTCACAGAGAAAGCTCCGCTTGTTGGCAGCTCAATCATTCTTTTCAATGTATAATATTCATTGACATCTTAAAAAGGTAAAAATCATAAACAGCGACTATTACGTAGCGTTATTGGAGCTTTGAAAGACGAAATCGCGGAAAAACGACCTCATTTGAAAAAGAAGAAAGTGCTGTTTCATCAAGACAATGCACCGTGTCACAAATCAATGAAAACGATGGCAAAATTGCATGAATTGAGCTTTGAATTGCTTCCGCATCCACCGTATTCTCCAGATCTGGACCCCAGCGATTTTTTCCTGTTCTCAGACTTCAAGAGGATGCTCGCTGGACAAAAATTTCGCGCCGATGAAGAGGTAATCGCCGAAACTGAAACCTATTTTGAGGTTAAAGACAAATCGTACTATACAAATGGTATCGAAAAATTGTATGACCGCTATAATCGTTGTATCGCCCTCGAAGGCAACTATATTGAATAATAAAATCAAGTTCTATAAAAAAAAAAGAATTTTTCTATGCTAGCCTATGACATTTTCAGCCCACCTGTACTTATTTTTTTTTTAAATTTCTATATTAATGTTAATAAAAAGAAATAATAAAAAAATAGGACATAACAATTCAATGGGCATAGACCAAATTCAATGCTTTCAATAATCAAGGACAGTAAGTATGTGGCTGACAAAGCATTTATTCTTACAAAAACTATTCCAAATGTTTAAAGAATTGTTAATCAGTAAGAAATTCTTATGAACATATAGGTGAGGCAAATTTCAATTTCTTTAATTTTTGGGGTGCGATTTTTGAACCATACAGTCTTGAGTTATCATAGATAAGAATAACGTCTTTTCGATTCACCAATGCTAGTTTTGGTTACAACAATTTCTGATGCACAATATCAAATGTTAACAACAATACTGCACATTAATTGTTTGGCCAATTCCTAGTGGGCTATAATCAATAACTTAACTCCCTTTTAATACACCAAATCTGTCATTATTGTCTTCTATTCATGCAAGCTTGACTTGAGTGCGTGTTTAGGCTTTTTCTTTTGCATCTAGTCATTGATGTATTATATACTAAGTATTTACGATCATCATACAATACCATTTTTTTTCAACATAACAAATGATACCATACAAAACGAAAAAATTTCATTGTTGAATGCTTAAAAATGTGCCAATCTGCAAGCTATGCAATTTCTGTTTATTTGTCAATTCATGTGGAATCCATTTGATAAGTTATTTCACCTTTCAAGCATTGCAATATATCTCTAAACTGTTACTATACCCCCTCCAAAATCAACAGCAAGATCACAATAAATCACAACTAATGATGCGATCCAAAACGAAGCAATTTCTTTGTTGAATACTGACTAATATGCAAATCCACAAGCACTGCAATTTCTGTTTCTCTGTCAATTCGTGTAGAACCCATTTGATAAGTTATTTCACATTTTCCAACATTGCAAGATGTCTTGAAACTGTTAATAGTATATCCACTAAGAGAATAACTTAAGACAGAATGATACTTAGAATTTTTATCATAATTATTCTACTGTTATATTCAAATTGTTTCCTTCGGAACATGGCTGCATGCTATCAAGTTGTCCATGCTGTTCATTTTTAAGCCATCAAACCATCATCTCACTGTAGATACTTTAGCTGTATCATTCCTTAAATGTAGTTTTGTAAGTAGTTTCATGTACTTGAAGAACATACAGAAAACCATTGTACAAAACAAATAATACTACATAACACAAAAGTCCCTGATATAGAGACACGTCACTGTTTCTTTGCGATTTTCTTAAAACTTCCACAAACTATACATGAATAAAATTTTCATTTAGAAATTAGACAGCATTACACAGCACGTAAGACATTGCACAGGAGTAATAAATTATATAACACTCTTATTTTACTTAATATTGGTAAGACTATAATATATAGAATGTCATAAGTTAAAATCCTCGCATTTTTAAATTAAAGAATCAGTGGTGATTGTGAAAATATGTAAAAGTGTCTCGTATCGACAGTTAAGCTGTCTGTCTTGGCAGGTTTTGTCACATATGAAAAGAGTTTCAAAAAATGTAGGCTAATAGAGAATATTTTTCTAATCAATAAAATTGTTCCCTAATTTTTAGTTCTTAATTTCATTGCTATATATAGGAAGACTCAAGTTAAAATTCGTTGGTGCCAGTTTAAGTCATTGCATTTTAAAAAGAGGAGATACCGTGGTGATTGTAAAAATTTGTAAATTATCTCATAGAGACAGTTAAGCTGTCTGGTGCATGTTTGTCAGGTTGCTCCCGAAAGGATTTGCCCTCTGTGTATCGCTTTTTGGTGGATTATTTGCAACGTACATAAGCAGAACATAAGACCTACGGATGTGCCACAAAAAAAAAGTTTTCGGTTCAGAAAATGAATTATTAATTAATAAATTAATCATTAAAACTATTTATTATTAGAAAATTAACACAATTAATTAATTAACAATTAAAATATTATTGTAATATATTATTAATAATTATTAACAGTTAATTATTTATCATTATTTTTATTAATTATTTTTTTTATTATTAATTATTTCGTGCCTAGCGCTCTGGCGCTCGGTACCACAGGTTTCGGGTTCGAGTCCCGGCGGTACCATGGATGTTTGTAGTGGTTCGGAATCCACTTTAAACCGTGGGTCCCGGTCTAACAGGATCGTAGAGCATTGCGGGGGTATAGTTACTCCGCGTCCGTGGCTTATCTTGAAGCTGCACGCACCTCCTGGGTAGTGCTAAGTGAGTAACATCGGTGCAGAGCTTGCCTTAAAGCATCAAAGACGAGTGTCTAAGTGTTTGTCAGCTGCATTAGAACAAAAAAAAATTTATTATCATTTTTTATTATTTTATTATTAATTATTTATTAGGCAATAAAACTTTTTATTCAATTAAAAAATAACTCATTGTTGTTTTATATCGGCTTATAGGCCTATAGAGGAATGGAATTCAATAAACATACTTGCTAAATTAGTAACATAATATCTACAAAAATATTTCAAGATACTTTCAATATAACATGATACAATATAACTTTCAATATAACATTTGATAGAATATAACAAATTTGTCTGTATTTTTCTCTTTTATTTTAATAAATATTCGGAATTTTTCTATCTTTCATAAACAAAGAAAACATGGACACATAAGATGTTGTCCGCTAAAAATAATTTTCTTATATTAATACATTGATTCCAACTTTCCCCTCTCTTAAGGAAAATTGCAACAAAAATTCAGCCAAAGCAATTTTTTTTACGTCAGTTTCCAGATTGTTTCTTGATTGATAATCTTTATTAAGAGACTAGTCTGCAGAAAAGAAACATAACCCTGAAAAATATATTACAGCTACAGACAAAAATATTGATAGAATACTGCTTTTTTTCTTACAGACAACAAATTAATTGGAATGTCTGTTAGAATTATTGCTGTCTGAATAATAAATAATCTGTAGCGTCATCAATAAATCCCCTTACAAGACAGCTTTACGACGTAGCCCAAAAAGTAAGACCAATTATTTTTTTTTTCAAAACTTCTTCATTTATTCTTACAAATTTATTTCATCGCCTTCAAAGTAATCTCCATCGGACTCATTGCACATAAGATAACTTTTTCCAATCCGCAATGCATGCTTAAAAGTCATCGGCAGGGATGTCCTTCAAAGAGCTCAGCAATTCACGTTCAATTGGTTTAGGGAATAGCTAAAAGTCGCACGGTGTGAATACGGTGGTTGTGGAACGATGTGGGTTTCATTTTTGGAAAAAAAGTCACGAATAATCAATGCAGTGTGAGGTGGCGCATTCAATGGTTTCGGTACCAATCGAGATTTTTACGCGTTGATGTCCAAAATGGAATTAACCGATCCTTTTGAGATTCCAACATCATCAGCAAGGTCTCTAATTATAAATCGACGGTTTGCAAGTAATAAATAATTAATTTTTTTGGACGTAAGGGTCGTCGGTTGAGGTGGATGGTCGACCAGAGGGCTCTACGTCTTCAGTGCGTTCTCTACCTTCTTTGAACTGTTTATACCATTTCTAAACTTTTCTTTCCGATATAAGAATGCTCACCGAAGGCTTTCTGCAACATTCTATACGTTTCCTGAAACTAAATTAAATGCAAGTTCTTTGCTCAATTAATTCAGACCTTTCAAAATCGCCGGAGTCAGTTTTAACGTCTCACAAAACCAAGCGTAACTCAAACACTAACAAATTTCCCACAGATGTCAAATACAGTTCCAGCAACCTAAAAAAGGAAACAGAAATTGTAATTCCATAAGTCCCTGGAATTTAAAGTGAAAATTGGTTTTAGTTTTTAGACATTGTATTAGTATAAATAAAATGTTTGTTGCTGTTAATAGTTATCTTTAATAAAATTTTTAACTGATGGATGATTCTTTCTCATTGAATTTAACAACATCATTTAAAAATGAATATTCCTTTTCATATGCAAAAATATGGTATGCTCTTTCACTGTAGTAAACTATATGAATTAAAATCTGTGTATGAATTAAAATCTATGTATTTGTATGAATCGAAAAAATATTGATCTGGTAATAGGTTGCTAATTTATACATTTTGGAGCTAAGAAAGAAAAAGGTAAGACATACTATCAAAATTTAAAAAAATAAATAATGTAATTTAAATTTCTGAACGAAATATGAACTATAAATTAATTTACTCTATAAACATTATTTTTTTCTGTGATATCAACTAGTCTGTATTATAATACTTTAAGGACTATTTTTAATTTTTGCAAAAATTTTCATTGAAATTAAGAGATATGGAGATATGGTTGAGTTGAGATATTTAAGGCACAGTTTTGAGAACTCACAGCTTTATTTACACAGGTGCAACATCACACATACAATTAAAGATAAACAATATTTAACCTAAGACAGATAAGTATAAATTCGTGGAAGGATTCCACTTCTAAGACGAAAACCCAAAACTCAGATACGCGCAGGGTGCGCGAAATATACTTCCTCTCGTGTGAAAATATTGAGTTCATTGAGTATTTCTTTTGAACACCACCACCATCTCTTCCCAGTGAGTAGGAGGAAGCATGGTTACATCGTTATTTTTCTGTGCTACCTCATAGGAAATTTTATATATTTATTTTTAATAATTAAATAATTCTTGTTTTAAAAGCATAAGGGCATAATTATATTTTATCATCACAGAAATCTTCCAAAACTAAGGAATTAAATTATAATAAATATCATTTATGTGGGTCTTTTTTTTTTTTCAGAGATGTGGGAAAAATAGTGCCTTGACGATGGACAAAACTTTGTTCGATGAATTGATGAATTTTTTAATGAAACAAATATCTTTTTTTAAAGAAAAAAATAAAAGGAATTTTGTTTAATACGAATATATAGTTAGAGGCACTGAAAACTAAATTACAAAACATAAGTATAACTAGAATATACAGATTTTTACATCTATTATATTTGAAAAATTTGTCTTTCTTGATGTAGCAGCTATTATTGATCTCCTAATATAAGCCCGTAATATATTTTAAATTAATTTGCGACAAAATTTTTACATAAATGAAAAAGTTAAAAATTTATACAAAAATTTTAAAAATCCAATAATATTGTGTATAGGTTGAAGTTGATGGTCGACCAGAGAGCTCTTCGTTTTCAACGCGTTCTCTGCCTTCTTTGAACTGTTTATACCACTTGTAAACATTTCTTTCCTATATAGGAATGCTCACCGAATGCCTTCTGCGACATTCTATACATTTCCGCAAACAAAATTGAATGGAAGCTCTTTGTTCAATTCATTCAGACATTTCAAAAATCGATGGAATCACATTTAGCGTCTCAAAAGCCAAGCGTAACACTAATGAATATTTTGACGTCCCATTTCACACACATGTTAAGGACAGTACCAGCAACCTAAAAAAAGAAAAAAGAAATTGACATTCCATAAGCCCGGGAAATTTAAATTGAAAATTAGTTTTACCTTTTTGTGCACAGTAGTAACTATAATAAAATACACAAATTTTTACATCTATTATGTTTGAAACATTTGTCTTCTTTAAAGTAGCAGCTATTATTGATCTAATAATATAAGTCTGCAATATATTTTTAAATAAATTTACGACAAAAATTTAAACACAAAAAGACAAATAATAATATTTTGTAGAGGTGTGATATTTCAAACAATTTAAGCAGAACTGATATTCAATAACCTAATATCTCGAACTGCATGCATTTCAAATATTTGAAGGTCGTAACATTGAATCCCTACGTCTTATGACCACACATTTCCTGTGGGCCGAAATATCAATTTACGGTTCAAACGTTCTCCAAACAAACACATTTCAGACTGCAGCCAGGACAAACAGTGTATCCTGTCCTCATCCCCCTCAGCACTGAATCCCAACAACAACAACTGTGTCCTGCACCTGTCAAAATCGTCTGACGCCGACCGAGAAAAGGACATCACTCCGAAATGTGAAAAGTAATCGTTTCGATACTCCTTGCATAAACATGAAGACGATGGAAACTGGATACAGAAAAGAAAAAAAAAAAGTATAAAAGAAAAAAAAAGAAATAGAACGGACCGAGATACTCATTCCAACGGTGACGTAAGAAGGACAGCTCGAACACAAAGAAGACATCTTTTGGTTAAAATGGAATCTTTTCGAGCAGTCCCGACTGGGAATGGAATATTTGTTGTGAATTTTGGCGCCTTTCATTCACTGGAATGGGATACTTGCGAGTGTATATTCGATAGTTTAGGAATAATTATCATAGTATTTGAAGGTTGTATTTTAATTGATTGTAAAATCTTGATGAGATATGATTTAAATTCAGTAAAAAAACAAAGTATTTATTAAATACATAATGAAAAAATATTAAAATAAACTTTTTTTACACCTTATTTTGTTCACTTTCTATTTTTGAATTGCTTTAAATTAGCTCTTATTTAAAACTATTAGAAATATAAAAATTTAAATAAATCGATGATTTAAGATATTAATAAAGGGGCCTGATGGCTACTGGCAGTGCCATGGTTGTTTGTAGTGGTTCGGGAATACACTTTAAACCGTAGGTCCCGTCTAATAGGATCCTATAGCGTTGTGGGCGTAGAAATACAGTTACTCACGTCCATAGCATATTTTCAAGCGACAAGTATTTCTTGGGTAGTAATAAATGAGTAACAGCGGTGAAACCCTTTCTTCCAGCGCCAGCTGCATTAGAACCACAACAACACATTTGAAGCATCTGTCTTCCTTTAAGTAGCTGACATTATTATTCTTATTGTAAAAATCTGTATTAATTTTTAAAAATAAATTTATGAAAATATTTATACCCAAAATACAAAATCTACATACAAAATTTAAAATTTTAAAATATTTTGTGTAGGTGTGCTTTTTCAAACAATTTAAGAACTGAAAAATGCATTCAATAACCTAAAATCCAGAACTGACATGCATTTCAAATATTTGAAGGTCATAACATTGAATCCCAACGTCCTATGTCCACACATTTCCTGTGGGCCGAAATATCTATTTACGATTCAAACGTTTTCCAAACAAACACATTTCAGAGGATGGACAGTGTATCCTGTCCTCATCCCCCTCAGCACCGAATCCCAACAACAACAACAACCATGTCCTGCCCTGTCAAAATCGACTGACGCCAACCGAAAAAAGGACATCACTCCGAAATGTGAAAAGTAATCGTTCTGATACTCCGTGCATAAACATGAAGGCGACGGTAACTGGATACAGAAAGAAAGAAAAAAAAAAAAAGAAATGGTACGAACCAAGATACTCATTCTAACAGTGACATAAGAAGGACAGCTCGAACACAAAGAAGACATCTTTTGGTCAAAATGGAATCTTTTCGAGCAGTCCCGACTGGGAATGAAATATTTGTTGTGGACTTTGGCGTCTTTCATTCAATAGAATGGGATACTTGCGAGTGTATATTCGATAGTGTAAGAATAATTATCTTAGTATTTGAAGGTTGTATTTTTAATTTGTCAAATCTTGATGAGAGATAATTTAAATTTCGTCAAAAAATAAACGATTTATTAAAGTTATAATAAAAATAATAGTAAAAGGGCCATTTTGTTTGTTTTATGTTTTGGTATTGTCTTAAATTATTTCTAAATTAAAACCATTAGCAATGTACAAATTAAATAAACCAACGATACAAGATAATAATAATAATGTCACATAGTATTGATTGATTATAATAAATTGCAATTAAAAAAAAATGTGAGTTATTAATAAAAAAATAGCTATTGGGCCACGTGAAATATATTTTTCTAGTATTAGGTCTATAAAAATATGGAATCTTTGGATATCTTCGATCTATAACATATATGGAATCAAAATGGAATCTACGTTTTATTTTGTTAGTTTTCTTTATTGATACTATCTTAAATTAATTTTAATTTAAAATATTTAGAAATATACAAATTTAAATAAACTGGTGATATAAGGTTTTAATAAAGGACTTGATGGCCGAGTGGCTAGCGCTCTGGCGCTCGGTAACACAGGTTTTGGGATTCGAATCACGGTGGTGCCATGGACGTTTGCAGTGGTTAGGAATCCACTTTAAACAGTAGATCCTGGTCTAATAGGATCATAGAGCGTTGTGGGATAGTGTTACTCACATCCGTAACATATCTTCAAAGCTACACGTGCCTCCTGGGTAGAAATAAATAAGTAACAGCGGTGAAGCCCTTGCTTGTTGTATAAAGACTAACTGTCTTTATACCACAATATTGTTTAATAAAGACTAACTGCATAAAGACTAATTGTCTTTATGTCACAATATGCTTTATATTGTTGCCAGATGCTTTACAACAAAATATATATATTTAAGAAGTTCTACATGGTATTGGTTGATTATAATAAGTTGAAATTTAAAAAACCTGAGTTATTAATAAAAAAATAGCTATTAGACCACATGAAATATATTTTATAGTATTAGACGAGGTTCTATAAAAAAATATGGAATCTTTGGATATATTCGAATCTTCTTCTATAAAATATATAGAATCAAAATAAAATCTTTTCGGGCAGTCTGACTGGGAATGGAATATTTGTTGAAGATTTTGGGGCTTTCATTCCGTGGAATGGGATACTTCCAAGTGTATATTCGATATTGCAAGAATAATTATCTTATTATTGAGATCGCTAAGTATTTGAAGGTTGTGTTTTAATTGATTGTGATGAGAGATAATTTAAATTTAGCAAAAAACTAATTGTATATTAAATCTATAAATGAAAAAAAGTGTAAGGTGTGTAATTTTTTACATCTTCTTTTGTTTGTTTTAAGATTTGGTCGTCTTAAATTACGTCTAATTTAAAAACCTTAAAAAATTTACAAATTTAAATAAACCGATGATACGAGATATTGGCAGAATTCCATATGGCGTGGTGAATTTTAATGAGTTGCAATCAAGAAAAATGTAAGATATTAATGATAAAAATAGCTCTTGAACACATGAAATATTATTTATAGTATTAGATGACGATCTATATACTATATTCTTATTATATACTTATACTATAGGCCAATTTATATATACTACAGTGTCCAAAAAGTAAGACTAAGTAATTTAAATTTCCTGGGCATATAATATTTAAAATTTGTTTTCTTTTTTAGGTTGTTGGAAAATCTTGACTGTGGGATATTTGACGTTATGAAACAATGTTACGCACGTGAGTACCACTATCCCCACAACGCCACCACTATCCCCACTATTAGACCGGGACCTACAGTTTTAAGTGGGATTCCGTACCGCTACAAACCATCCATGGCACCACCGTGATTCGAATCTGAAACCTGTGGTACCGAGCCCATAGTTTCGGCCATCAAGTCCCTTTTATTAATATCTTATATCATCGGTTTATTTAAATTTGTATATTTCAATATTTTAAATTAAAATTAATTTAAGATAGTATCAATACAGAAAACAAACAATATAAGACATAAAAGAATTGTCACTTTTTTTGTTTTCATTTTAGATCTAATAAATAATTTGTTTTTTACTAAATTTAAATCATATCTCATCAAGATTTGACAATCAATTAAAGTGCAACCTTCAGATACTAAGACTAACATAATTATTCCAACACTTTCAAATATACACTTGGACGTATCCCATTCCAGTAAATGAAAGGCGCCAAAATCTACAACAAATATTCTATTCCTTAGTCGGGACAGCTCGAAAAGATTCCATTTTTGACCAAAAGATGTCTTCTTTGTGTTCGAGCTGTCCTTTCTTACGTCACTGTTAGAATGAGTATCCTTTTTTCTTTTTATTTTTTTCTTCTTTCTGTATCCAGTTTCCGTCGCCTTCATGTTTATGCACGGAATATCGAAACGATTACTTTTCACATTTTTCGGAGTGATGTCCTCTTCTCGGTCGGCGTCAGACGATTTTGACAGGTGCAGGACATGGTTGTTGTTGTTGTTGGGATTCGGTGCTGAGGGGGATGAGGACTGGATGCACTGTCCTTCCTCGAAATATGTTTGTTTGGAGAACGTTTGAACCGTAAATTGATATTTCGACCGCTAGGAATATATGTGTAGACATAAGATGATGTTGGAATTCAATTTATGACCTTTCAGATATTTGAAATGCAAGTCATTTCTGGATTTTAGCTTATTGAATGTATTTTTTCAGTTCTGCTTAAATTGTTTGAAATGGCACACCTATAAAAATATTATTAATTTTTTTTAATTTTACATGTAGATTTTGTGTATAAATTTTTTTTCAAATTATTACAGACTTATATCATGAGAATAATAATGGTTGCTATATCAAGTAAGACAAATGTTTCAAATATGTTGTTGTTCTAATGAATCTGGCTATACAGAGACAGTTAATCTTTTATGTCAGAAGCAAAGGTTGCAAAACTGTTATCATGACTTATATCAAGAGAATAATAATGGTTGCTATATCAAGTAAGACAAATGTTTCAAATATGTTGTTGTTGTTCTAATGAATCTGGCAATACAGAGACAGTTAATCTTTTATGTCATAAGCAAAGGTTGCAAAACTGTTATCATGACTTATATCAAGAGAATAATAATGGTTGCTATATTAAGTAAGACAAATGTTTCAAATATGTTGTTGTTGTTCTAATGAATCTGGCAATACAGAGACAGTTAATCTTTTATGTCATAAGCAAAGGTTGCAAAACTGTTTCTCATTTAGCACTACCCAGGGGGCACTTGTATCTTGAATATATGATATGGACGCGAGTAGCTCTATTTCCACACCTCTCTGCGATCCTATTAGACAGGGACCAACGGTTTAAAGTGGATTCCAAACCATAGGAAACATTCATGGCATCCACCGGGATTCGCACCCAAAACCTGTGGTACAGATCTCCGGTGCTCTAGCCACTCGGCCATTTGATTCATTTATTAATATCTTATCTCATCGGTTTATTTAAATTTGTATATTTCTAATTTTTTTAAATACTGCGCTAAATTATTAAAAAAATATTATACTTTCTTAAATTAAATAAAATACTATACTGTCTGTAATTAAAATTAATCTAAGACAGTGTCAATACAGAAAACTAGCAAAAAAAATATTAAAAAATAACACTTTCTTTTTTTTTTTTTCCTTTGAGATGTAATAAATAATTTTTTTACTAAATTTAAACTAACTTTCATCAAGATTTGACAATCAATTAAAAATACAACCTTCACATACTAAGACATCCCAATAATAAGATAATTATTCCTACACTATCGAATATGCACTCGGACGTATCCCATTCTATTGAATGAAAGACGCCAAAGTCCACAACAAATATTTCATTCCCAGTCGGGGCTGCTCGAAAAGATTCCATTTTGACCAAAAGATGTCTTCTTTGTGTTCGAGCTGTCCTTCTTACTTCACTGTTAGAATGAGTATCTTGGTCCGTTCCATTTCTTTTTTTCTTTCTGTATCCAGCTTCCATCGCCTCCATGTTTATGCACGGAGTATCGAAACGATTGCTTTTCACATTTCAGAGTGATGTCCTTTTTTCGGTCGGCGTCAGACGATTTTGACAGGTGCAGGACACAGTTGTTGTTGTTATTGGGATTCGGTACTGAGGGGGATTAGAACTGGATATACTGTCCGTCCTGGCTGCTGTCTGAAATGTGTTTGTTTGGAGAACGTTTGAAACTGTAAATTGATATCTCGGCCCACAGGAAATGTGTGTACATAAGACGTTGAGATTCAATGTTATGACCTTCAAATGTTTGAAGTGCATGCAGTTCAGATTTTAGTTATTTGAATGCATGTTTAGTTCTGCTTAAATTGTTTGAAATAGCAACATTTATACAAATCATTGTTAAATTTTAAAAAATTTTTATATACATTTTTAAATTTTGTACATAGATTTTGGTATGTGTATTATTTTTATACGTAAATTTAATTAAACAAGAAATATTACAGACTGCATGTAAAAGTGCATAAATATTCTTCAGACTTGTTGAAATTCTGAAAATAAATTAATGTTTAAAAAGTAGATTAACGTCTAGTTCATTTTTCATTCAAAAAATTAAATTAAATTATGTATAGCATGTTTTATATGTTAGATCCTACATTTTTTCTTTCTTGGCTCCAAAATGTATCAATTAGCCAAATGTATCAATTATCATTATTCTAAAATATATTAATGTATTACATTATTATTTCTAGCATCCAAATGTATAAACAGAGATCTTAAACTTTTTTCCCCTTACCTCCAAAATGTATAAATTAGATGTTACATTTTTTTCTTCCTTAGTTCCAAAAGGTATAAATTAGCAGCCTGTAGCAATATGTTTTTGATTCATACAAATTTGAAGTATGTTACTGTGAAAGAGCATATCATATTTCTGCATTATGAAAAGGAATAATCATAATAAATAAAAAAGGAATGTCGTTCAATTCAATAACCATCAATTGTTAAAAATTTATTAAAGATAACTATTAACAACAACAATAATTTTTTTTTATTATTATATACACTAAAGCTGTCTTGTAAGGGGATTTATTATTGATGTTACAGATTATTTATTATTCAGACAGCAATAATTCTAAAAGACATTCCAATTAATTTGTGTCTGTAAGAAAAAAGCCATTCTATCAATATTTTTTGTCTGTAGCTTTAATGCTTTTTTTTTAGGTTATATTTTATTTTCACAGACAAGTCTCTTAATAAAGATTATCAATCAAGAAACAATCTGAAAATGACGTAAAAAATTGCTTTGGCAGAATTTTTGTAGCAATTTTCCTTATGAGATGGGAAAGCTGGATTCATTGTATTAATATAAGAAAACATTTCTGGGGACAACATCTTATGTGTCCATGTTTCTTTTGTTTATGAAGATGTAGAAAAATTCCCTGAATATTTATTAAAAATAAAAGGGGGCAAAATACAGACAAATGCAGTATATTCTATCTTCTTGGATATTGAAAGTATCTTGAAATATATTTTGTGTGATGTTATGATACAAACTTAGAAAGTATGTTTATGGAAATCCATTCTTCTAAAGGCCTATAAGCAGATATATAATACCAATGGGTTATTGTTTTAATCGAAAAATTTTTATATTTTATTATAAAATTAGTAATAATTAGTAAAATAATAATTCATAATTAATTGCTAGTAATTAATAATAATATAATAAGAGTTAACTGTCACTAGTTAATGCTAATCAATTTTAATAATTTATTGATTAATTTAATAATTTTTTCTGAACCGAAAACTTTTTTTCTTTTGTGGTAAATCCGTCGGTCTTACTACTGTGCTCAAAAAGTAAGGCATATTTTTTTTCCCAAAAAACTCGTTATTTATTCTCCCAAATTTATTTCATCGCCTTCAAAGTAATCACCCCTCAGACTCTTAAATTTAATGATTTAATTAATTTTTTGAAATCAATGTACAAGTCTTGTATTGCGAATTCAGCCTGATAGTCAACAGGTACTTAATAATGTATTTTTTTAAATCATTGTACAAGTGAGACCAGTCAGCAGGTAACTTTCACCAACTGAAATAAATATGTGGCCTCAAATTTAATAATTTACTTATTTTTTTAAATCATTGTACAAGTCTTGTATTGCGAATTATTTTTCAATCAACAGGTAACTCTATATGAGATCACATTTCACCAACCGAATTAAATATGTGGCCTCAAATTTAATAATTTAGTTATTTTTTCAATAAATGTACAAGTCGTGTATTACGAATCGCCTTTCAATCAACAGTTAACTCTATACGAAACCACATTTCAACTGAATTAAATATGTGACTTTTATTTTGATAATTTAATTAATTAATTTTTTTTTAAATCTATGTACATGTCTTGTATTGGCGAATTGAGAATTGCCTTTCAATCAACAGGTAACTCTGTATGAGACCACATTGTAAGACCACAACGTAACGCTGTATGAGACCACATTGTAAGACCACAACGTCTGAAGACCACCACCATCTGAATTATATGTGATTTAAAAATTTAATAATTTAGTTAATCTCTTTAAAATTCATAATATCATGTTAGTTTTACTTAATATATTATTTAATCATTGAATTGAAAAAAATTTTCAAATGCTACGATATTATTCTTTCACTTAACAGGTAACTCTATATGAGATCACATTTCACTCACAGTATGGCGCTATACTTGTATATCACAAGTATACCACAAGTATATCGCAAATATGGCACCACAAATTTAATAATTTAATTTAATTTTTTTTGAAATTCATAATATGTTAGTTTTACTTCATGTATTATTTAATACCTAATGAAAAAAAGGGGCCTGAATCGCCGAGTGGCTTGTGCTCTGGTGCTCGGTACCACAGGTTTAGGGTTCGAGTTCCTGGCGGTGCCATGGATGTTTGTAGTGGTTCGAATCCACTTTAAACCGTAGGTCCCGGTCCTAATAGGATTGTAGAGCGTTACGGAGGCGTTGTTACTTCGCGTCCGTAGCTTATCTTCAAGTTACACGCGCCCCTGGGTAATGCAAAGTGAGTAACGTCTGTGCAGCGTTTGCCTTAGGCATCCAAGACCAAGTGTTTGCCAGCTGCATTAGAAAGAAAATTGAAAAAAAAAAAAAAATGTTCGAATCCAAAGATATTTTCCTTTCAATCAACAGGTAACTCTATATGAGATCACACTTCACCAACTGAATTAAATATGTGGTCTCAAATATAATAATTTAGTTAATATTCTTTTTTTTTTAAACAATGTACTAGTTTTGTACTGCAAAATAAAACTTCTTAAAAATTGCATTTTTTTTATTGTAGCAACAGACTATATCGACAAGCTAACAAGCACCTCATTCCACTAGGGTGCCACTAAAAGACATGTTAACAAGTATTTTTCTTCCCAAGGAGCTCTCAGAGGCAAGGATCAGAATTTTAATGAGAACCCGTGGGCTTTCCTAAAGGATGAAAACTCAATTAATTGGAAAGGCTTCGTTAACTTCAAAAATGATAATCGAGTTAAAGTGACTTCTACTTGATTAGTCAGTCTAATCGAATTCATTTTTCCCTATAAAATCCCTCAGCTTTTATGTGCGGGATATAAAAGATTCCTCAGAAGTTTAAATCTTATTTTTATTTCGTTTTCGGATTGTATGGTGCTTGTTTTTTATAAGTAAATATCTTCAAATGAAAAAGAAAAAAAGATTTTGTGGTGTTGCTATGGGAACGTAGGGAAAAAATGAATTCTGTTGTCAGTTAGTTTTGCTACGATTGTTGTAGTTTTTCATTGAGAAATAAGTTTTCATTTTTGTAAGGTTAATTTTGTGGTAAAAGTTTTATGTAAACATAATTGAAGCGATATACCGGATTTTCAAAAATCATTTTTTTTTTGTTGTTGTTTCTAGACTGAATATCTCTGTAAAAATCGTCACAAAAATATACAAAGAAATATATTTGTCCTTATTTGTGGAACTAATTGTCCCTTTTTTCCAAGATATGTATTATTAATTTTGAATATCCTCCCAGAAATTTTTTTTCAGATAAAAATCTTTTTTTTTTTTAATTAATAAGCACAGAAAATAATTGTTGATTGAATGAAATATAAAAATTCATTTATAAAAATGATTTTTATCATTTTATTTATACGTGTGTTTATCTATATATGCAATATATTTAATAAGAGAGAAATTTCTGAACGTTCTGATGCCATGCATTGAATTACATAATATTTTTATTAAATAAATTATGGATTAAATTTTTGGAATTTTGTTTTCGTATTTAGTTCACTTAGAATATATATATATATATATATATATTATCTCCATAATTTATTTAATAAAATATTATATAATTCAATGCATGACATTGGAACGTTTAGAAGATTATCTCTTGTTAAATGCTATTTAAATAAATTATGACTTTTTCTAAAACAGGAAAATCTTCATTATTAAGACCTTCATAGGGGGACTGACGGTCGAGTGGCTAGCGCTCTGACGTTCGGTACCACAGGCTTCTGTTTCGAGTACCGGTGAATGTTTGTAGTGGTTTGGAATCCAATTTAAATCGTAGGTCTCTGTCTAATATGAGCGTTATGAGGATATCTTTACTCCGCGTCCGTAGCTTATCTTCAAGCTGCACGCACCCCCTGCGTAGTCCTAAATGAATAATGTAGGTGCAATATTTGCCTTAAGGCATTAAAGACAACTGTCTACGTGATTGCGAAATGTATCAGGAAAAAAAATGACTTTTATAAATAAGTTGGATATAAAACATTTTTATAAATGATTTTCATTCAATCAATACATTTTTCTTTGCTCATTAATTTAAAAAAAAAAAAAAATTTTTTTTCTAAAATTGTTATCTATGTATATATATATAGAGAGAGATAAATGAAAAAAAAAAAAAAAAACATTCTATTACTGTTGATATTTAAGAATGTAAATGTTGTTATCAGTATAAACAATTTTCTTTTTATCCGTCATATGAGAAGATTTAATATTCTTTCCTTTTTATTTATCAATAAATAGCTAATGCTTTAGACCAGTGGTTCTACAAAGGAGCTCCATTTCATAGTGGTGCGGCCTAGAAATTTTACGTGGATGCGCCCTGTGGAATTTCAGAAAATTATTTGCCCAGATGTAAAAAATAAACAAAAGGTGCTCTTTTTCTTGCCCGTTTTCCCATTCTAAAACTAATCTTACTTCTTTTTTTTTCTGCACATATTTGTCGCCAAACAGCAATAACGCGCCAAAGAAAGTTTCCAAAAAACCAGTAACAGTAACTTCCATATTGGGTACTAGGAGCGCTAGCTTCTATGGGATTTTGAATGTTAAAAAAAATTTCCATTGCAGCATCTGAGAATCTGCCATCTGTAAGTAGCAGACTTTGAAGTTGACTAACTAAATATAAAAAAGGCAAGACGTTAGTAGCGGATGTTTTTTTTTGTGAGTAATTTTTATATAGTACTCCTGTAATTACTGGTTCGTATACTGGTGATGGCGTGGATGTTTGTTAGTGATTCGGAATACACGTTAAATTGTTGGCCCCGGTCTAATTAGCCTAAAATATGTAAAAAATGGCAAACAAAAGCTATCATTATTTGTAAGTTTTTAAATGTGCCTTGATTTCAAAAATTTTGAGAACTACTGGCATTGACCAAGAGTCTGGATTAAAAAAAACAGCTTTTAAAACAGCAGACCTAGATTTTTAAAACAAACATATTTTTAAACAACTGATCTAGAATTTTACAACAACAGGTCTAGAATTTTTAAAACAAACAGATTTCAAAACAACGAATTTTGATTTTTAAAACAAACAGATTTCAAAACGACAGATCTAGATTTTTAGAACAATCAGATTTTAAAATTAAAGATCTAGATTTTTAAAATATATTTATAAAAAACGTATCTATATTTTTAAAACATATTTTTAAAAAACATATCTATATTTTTAAAACAAAAATTTTTTAAACAACAAATCTAAATTTTTAAGACAAACAGATTTTTATTTTCAATCTCCTTCATTTGATAAATAACATCACATTCATTTTTTTTCACATCCCCTCTTTAATTAATAATTATCCGATAACTAAGAAGCAGTTATGAATTATAGAATATTATTAAAAAGCCGGCGCCATCATGATGAAACGACGACAAACTTGTCCATCAAGTTGTCTAATACTCCATTTGTCATGTGATTAACTTGTAACGAGTTTGCATATTTAATGAGACCTCCTGCAGAGGTGAATTTGGGATTCTATATAACTTGATATGTGTTCGTAAATAACTTTTTGGTTTGAGATTCGAACTCAACAAGTCATGCACCGACTGTCTAAGCCGATGCTAATACCTCCACATTTTAAACATGATTGTCAGTTAATTAAAAAAGACGTTTCCTCCCGTGAGAAAGAATGCTTTCTCGTAACCTTTAAGGTCAGATGTCTGTCGAATCTGAGATCTACTGAGAGATTTTTTCGTATTGTAGCTATATTTAACATCTAAATTGAAAATTTCATTATGACAATCTGCAAACATTGTAAATTTTCTCCGTCTGATGCAAAAAATTGATTGTCTTAATTCATTTAAAACTTTAAAAATACTTACACATTTAAATTGAATTTGATTTTGTTCACATTTTAAGATTTAACAATTCTTACAAGTAAAATTTGCTGTTCTTCCTTACAATAACAACATATCTTACAATAGCACAACATATATACATAGCACAACATATATTACAACATATATACATATATTACATAGTTCAACCTTATCTTACAATATATTTGCATTTGATTTAAAAAACTTTTCGCGTAAATTTATCACAAAAACAGGAATAATAAAGAATTATTTGTCTGTCAATGACAGTGTGCTATGAAAGTGTTGTCAATAACATGTGATAGTAAATAAGTATGTTAATAATTTTTTTTTTTTTTAAATTTTAATGCATTGAAATCTTTTAAAATTTAAAATAATTTAGAACTTTTCTAATTAATCATTTTAAATTACTCGTTTTTTTTATTTTTTTGTAAAAACGCTTTTCTTAGTAAATAAGACATTTGGGCACTATATTAAACAAAACACAAAAATAATAAATCTGAAAGTGATTTATCCTAGATGATATAATTGACATTAGTGGCTGAAAATGCTATCACATATAACCCGAATTCAGAAAATAAACATATTAGTTCCTTTATTTAGATTCCCTTCTGTTCAAAGCAGCAGGAGAATAAAAAATAATAATAAATTTTCTTCACTTGTTTTAGTTTTATCATCTGATTGAATAATTTTCTTTTCTTAGCTGGCATTGCAAATTTAACAATAAAAACAAGTGTGAATTTCAATAAAATGTTCTTCCCAATAAACGCGTTCTTCTATCCGTACTATATCCCCCCCCTACCTAAATTCATCCCTGTGGCTGTGAAATTTCGAAACCTACGACTGTTTATTGACATGGGGAAAAGGGGAAAACTATTTGTTTCTTTACTCATCCATTGTTGACCATAAACACTTTATCATCCGTTTAGCAACTATAAAATAAATTAATAGTTTAAAAAAAACTAAAAACACGCTTTTAGAGTTATTCAAACAAAAAAGTAAAAAATAATTGTTAACATAAGAATAAAATTACTGTTCTAAAAGCGTGGGGTGCTCGATATCAATCTTTATAATTTTTCCCTAGTTTCATTCCGAAATGCAGAGTTAGTTTAAAAATGTCATACCATTCATTTTCAAATCAGTAATTTTATTCCTATGTTAACAATTATTTTTTACTTTTAGTTTGATTACCTCTAAAATCGTATTTTTTAGTTTTTTCAAACTATAATATATAAATGAGGTCCCGGTAAGGAGAACTGGAACTATAGTTCTTACAATAATTTAATTGTTAGTAAAACAAAGGCTAAATGAGAATATATCGAGCCAGCCAAAATTCTAACAGGGAATCTCCTGATCCGTAGTCAGGCGCGTTATCCGTTGTCCCACGTAGGTTTGAATGTCTTTACTGAGTACTTTCATTCAACATGGGTTAAATTGCTCTTCATAAGTTAAAATAAAATCACTCATCCTGGCGATCCTAATCATGATGAGATAATAAACGTATCAAAATATTTTAGTGTCGTCGGTCCTTGATAAGTCTACAACGTTTAAATTAAATCGGATCGCTTAAAGTAGGGCAAAAATCGAGCCCAAAGAGTCAGTTACATACAAACAAACAAACCAACATACAGGTGAAACTAATAAAAGCGTATTAAAGACTCCAAATTTCTTTGTTCCCTAAGACTTTTTATTCGTAAAATTGCAATGTAATATATTATTATTATTATTATTATTATGTGTGAACATGATGTCGTCCCCTGTTAGGGGTCCGTAACGTTATCCGAAACTGAGGGCCAAGCAAATAAAACTCAATTTCAAATTTCGGTGGAAAATGGTATTGAAATGGTTCATGAATAACGTTAGTCTTAAGGAATTTCCTGGAGAATTTGGCTTTTTCTTGAAGCGTTTTGTAATATGGTTTTGAAGCACTTTTCACGTCTTGACTTGGGATTTTAAACATTCGTATATCCAATAACTATAAGTACTCGTAGTGCGTTGATCAATTGCTTCTTCTTGAAGTTTCACATTTATCACTTTTGGCATTTCCGTGCTTATGGAGCTGTATAGTGCTTCTTATTGTACTTGGAATACTTCATACTTCATTGATGCCTAGAATTTCAAACATTGATAGTATATACTTTTGACTATTATAGTGTTTCATGTAGAATTGGGGATACTTCATTCTTCATTTATGCCTAGAGTTTTCAAACATTGATAGTATATTCTATTATAGTGTTTCTTGTAGAATTGGGAATACTTCCTTCTTCAATTATGCCTAGAATTTTCAAACTTTGACATATTCTTGATATTGTTAGTGATATACTAACTATTGGTGGTATATTGGGTTTAAGGATAACATTGCTTATTGGAAGAATTTTAAAGTATAACTGATGTTCTTTAGCATGTCATATGCAAAACAATCCCCTATAATGCTAAAAATTCCCCTATTTATAATCCCTATTCCCCACACTAAAAGAAATGTCTGCCACCCATGTCTAACAGATTCAAATCATCCGAAACATCCGAAATCATCTGAGATTAACAATCGTGCGGGCTACCACTTGATCACAGTCTTGCCATTGGAGAGAAAAAATTGTTTTCGGAACATGTTAAAAGTGATTTCATTTAATTAAAAAAATCTTTTACATTAGGAAATTAGCGAAGCGAATTCGATACAATATCATCAAACGGAGGTTTCGAAATTCCCCATAATGAGAGTGTGGCAAACACTTTGGAAATAAAAAAGATGCGAAACACCAAATGCCATCCAATACAGATGTTCTCAGTCGCAAAAAAGCTTCCGATGAAAGACATCATTAACAGAGCCATCATTCAGTGAATGACATCGTGGTGTCGGATGACCCGCCACGCGGGTGGTAAGAAACTGCTTTGCATCACCACATCGGATGCTGAATTAGCGCATGAAATGTTATGAATGATACCTTTGGCAGACATTTCTCGGCAACTCCGTTTTTGATCTGCGCGGAATCTTAATGAGTTATCGTCTTTCTCGATTAATTCCAAAGTCAATAGACACAATGCACGTTGTTTGTAATGGAAGCTACGTGCAGCTTGTAAACATCTCTGAGAATTGTCCGGATATTGTGTTGCATTCATGACTTTCAGCTATCGTGTTTTATGCCATCTCGCATATTAATCAAATTTTTTTTTCCTTTGGTTATTCATATTACGTAATATATGTTTTTAATATGTTTCACATATTTATATATATATATGATTTTTATTCCTTTAAACCATCAATGAAGTATATCACTAGAACACAAAAAGAGTTTCTTAGTATAAAGCACAAATAAATGCTTTTTCACTTTTGGACAATTAACCTAAACAGTTATAATGACCGAGATTTCAGCTGATAATATGTTAAAAAATTTTTTGCAGATTCAAATTATAAGCAGCCGTATAGAAAGTGTGGGCCTGAATGACCGAGTGTGGGCCGGATGATGCAGGTTTCGGGTACGAGTCCAGGCGATGGGATGGATGTTTATAGTGGTTCGGAATCCACTTTAATCCCTAAATCCTAGACCAATATGACTGTAGAGCATCACCGAGCCCAGTCAGACATTTCACCCACATCATTCCCAAACGATTTTTCATTGAGCGGAAAAAATTATTTACTATTCGATGGATCAGTGGATGAAAAAGAGGGACATGATTATATTTTTCAAAGTCATCAGTCTTTTGAAAACTTGTATGAATTTATTTGATGTTGCTGTTGTAGAAAATAAAGCATTAGTTTACATCATTATTTTTTACTCATTTATTATCAAAAAAATCCTCATTTTACGCATTGTAAATGATGATTATCACGTTTATTTGGTATTTTTCTTAATAAAATGAATAAAAAAAACACGGCCTTGTCAATTTTACGAGGTCTAAAAAGGCCTTGTGATATCCCTTAGTATCTGATGTAACAAGAATATAATCATTTCATAATCATTTCAAAAAAATATTTGAAATATAGATTAATTATGATTTAAAATATAAATTATTATTATTTTAAAATTTATAATATTGTTCATTTTATTAATTATTATTGAATGTATTATTATAGATTTTTAATTGATAAAATATTGTTAAAATGTATATATTAATTATACGGCGTGATGCCCGAGTGCCTGGCACTCGGTGCCACAGGTTTTGGGGTTGTGTTTCGGATGGATGTTTGTAGGGGTTCGGAATCCATTTTAAAATGTAGATGCCGGTCTATTATAGGATCGTAGAGCATTGTGGGAGTAGTGTAACTCGCAATTATAGCATATCTTCAAGCCACACATGCCCCCATGGTAGTGCTAAATGAGTGACAGCCATGTAGTACTTTCTTATGGCATAAAGATTAACTGTCACTGTAATTCCAGCTGATTAAGAAAAAAAAAAAGAATCTGAACTGAATCAACTGGAGCCTCTGTTAAATGAAAATACACAGTATCAAACACAGAGTAAGAATAAAATAGAGTGCATTTCGGTGTTGAGAACAAAATAGAGTGCATTTCGGAGTTGAAACTCGTCATGTGACGAATATGAGCTAGTTCATTGTACTTGTCCGGTACATGAAATTCGCTTGAAAAAAAGGTTTCTCAACACGTCAGTTCCGACCATGCTGTGTCATGTTTTATTGAGATATACCAACCCTCAAGGGCGTGAATCGCCGAGTGTCCAGCTCTCTGGCTCTTTGTGCCACAGGGTTCGAGTCTCGGCAGTGCCATGGATGTTTGTAGCGGTTTTGGAATCCACTTTAAGCAGTAGGTATCAGTCTCATATGATCAGAGTCCAATCAGACTTCTCACCCAAATCATTCCCAAACTATAAAGGGGCAACTCAGCTCCAGGCACAGTGATGTGGTATAATGTAGTAATAGTAGAAGTACCAACCCTCATAGTTCACCCCACGACTGTCTAATCCTGAACTATGTATTAAAGTAACATTTTAATGGTGTTGTTTACATTTTTGGATCGACATGAAGGTGGCATAAAATATTACAATGTCTTTCAAAGAAATAATAATCTTCGCCACTCTCCAATAATCTTTGCCTAATCTTCAGAGAATGTCAAACGGCAAACACACTTCTTCGCGATCCATCACCCACTCTTTTCATGCAGAGACGTTCGCTCATCTCAAAATGGAGTCCTCATCGAATGACAAAAACGACACATGCTTCATCGCCCGGTATGCGGGACACAATGCATTCCTCAGAACTGTCGCAGTTCCATTGTGCGCTCACTCAAAACTCGCTTCCTCACTTTCGACGAAGTAAAAAAAATGGAATCGGAAGTGACTGAAAGAGTTTTGGGAGGATGCTTTTGTAGGGTTGGGGTTTTTCAATTTTTACACGATGCCCGTGGATTGAAAGATCTGGAAAAGGGTTTTATCAAGCTTTTTTTTTATCTGTTTATTTTTGAAACTGAAAGAAAAGATTTTAGAGATGTAAAAAAATGAACCCCGATATTTTCTCATTCCTTCTAAGAAAAACTGTTCTTTTTTTTTTTATTATTTATTTTTCTCAGAAAATGAAGCACTAGTATAAATGGTTCGGTAGTGTTTCTGTAGACTCCTTTTCTTTTGCAAAAACCACTAGATGGTTTGGACGATTTTGCATGAGAGAAAAACTTATGTACTATTGGATGGATCAGTTGATGAAAATGATGGATATGCTTTTTTTTTTTTTTTTTTAAGTTATCAAAACCTTTTGTGAGATTTTATGCATTTACTGATGTTGTTGTAGAAATGAAAGCATTAGTTTTTTTACTCAATTATTTTTAAATGAAAGTTTAATGCAGAAATGAAAGTTTAAGTTTTCACCATGATTATTTTTCTCAATTATTATAAAAAATTCTTGCCAAATGATGATGATCATTTGTCTTTTTTTAAATTTTCAATATTTTTGATAAATAATAATTTCTCTTAATAAATTGTGCCAAAAATTAAAATTTTGACGTAGCTAGGCAATGCCGGGTGATATCTATTAACTTCATATGTAACCAGAATTGAATGCTCTAAAAAAATATTTGTAGTATAGAATAATTTTATTTTAAAATATATGTTATTATTTACTAAAATGTATAATATTATTTATTTTGTAAATTATTATTAAAATATAAATTATTAAAAAATTTTATATAAAAATATAATTAAATTTACATATTAAATATATATGTAAATATTTTTCATTCTTTCAATTATAGTAATTTACTTCCAGAGGCTTGATAAGCGAGTGACTAGCTCTCAGTGCGACGTGTTTCTGGTTCGAGTCTCGGCCTTAGCATATACACTCTCAATGATTCAGAATCTACTTTAAGTAACGGTAATTAACGGTCTAATATGACTGTTGTTGCCTTTTTCCCACGGAAAGAATTTTGCCGCCATATTATTCTCAGGAGAGAGGAATGTCTATTCTTTGACGAGTACATAATAACAATCTATCACTCAAATTTGACAGCAGACAAGCAGTTTTATGGTTAGTTATATTAAAAGGCAATTAGTGTTTTGTACTAATGAAAACAACCTGTCACTTGAATTTAACAACATATATTCAGTGTCATGGATAATGAAACCTCATGAAATTAGCGATTGCCTGTGCGACCTTCCCAGGTAGAAAAATTACGGAATATGGATTACACCATGGTTGTTCCATCGTGATTGGTGATAGACCATGAGTTGAGAAAATGTCTACTCTAAGGAGAAATGTGAGAAACTGAATCCCCATTTTGACGGACTTTTCTTAAAATGAGATTTTTGGAGAAGAAAGGAAAGAGTTCTGCGATGAGTCGATATGAAGCGTTGTCTTGACTGAACAAGCCGACATTTCCGCCTGTTTTCCATGTGCACCCCTTGTTGTTTCTTGTATCATGATATGTAATAATTAAGGTTTGCTGCAGACACCGTGATTCGAAATTCGACGTAGACTCATGAACTCCGGCAATCTCCGACCTTGAGAGAACTGTGTTTGTGATTTAACCGTGCACTTGTGATCAAATTTATATTTTTAATTTTTATTTGTTTGTATAATAAATAACCCCGGGTTAAGTATTTTTATATACACTGAAGTGACAAAAGTCATGGGATACCTCTTAATATCGTGTCGGCCCTCCTTTCGCCCGGCGAAGTGCAGCAACTCGACGTGGCATGGACTCAACAAGTCGTTGGAAGTCTTCTGCAGGAATATTGAGCCATGCTGTCTCGATAGACGTCCATAATTGTGAAAGCGTTGATGGTGCAGGATTTTGGGCACGAACAGACCTCTCGATGATGCCCCCATAAATGCTCGATGGGATTCATGTCGGGCGATCTAGGTGGCCAGATCATTCGTTGGAATTGTTCAGAATGTTCTTCAAACCAATCGCGAACAGTTGAGGCCCGGTGACATGGCGCATAGTCATCCATAAAAATCCCATCGTTGTTTGGGTACATGAAGTTCATGAATGGCTGCAAGTGATCTCCAAGTAGCTGAACATAAGCATTTCCTGTCAATGTTCGGTCCAGTCGCACCAGAGGACCAAGTCCATGCCATGAAAAACAGCCCACACCATTACAGAGCCACCACCAGCTGGAACAGTGCCTTGCTGACAGTTTGGGTCCATGGCTTCGTGGGGTCTGCGCCACACTCGAACCCTACCATCAGCTCTTACCAACTGAAATCGTGACTTATCGGACCAGGCCACGGTTTTCCATTCATCTAGGGACCAACCGATATGCTCACGTGCCCACGAGAGTCGCTGCAAGCGATGTCGTTCTGTCAGTAAAGGCACTCGAGTCGGTCTTCTGCTGGAATAGCCCAAGAAAGCCAAATTTCTCCGCACAGTTCTAACAGACAAGTCCTTGTACGTCCCACATTGATTTCTGCGGTTATTTGACGCAGTGTTGCTTGTCTGTTAGAATTTACGACTCTTACGCAGACGTCGCCGGTCTCGGTCGTTAAGTGCAGGCGGTCGACCACTGCGCTGTCCATGGTGGGATGTTATGCCTGAAATGTCATACTCTCGGCACACTCTTGACACAGTGGATCTGGGAATGTTGAATTCCCTAACGATTTCCGGAAATGGCATGACCCATGCGTCTAGCTCCAACTAACATTCCGCGTTCAAAGTCTGTTAATTCCCGTCGTGCGGTCATCATCACGTCAAAACCTCTTCACATGAATAACTTGAACAGAAATGAAAGCACTGCGCTTTTATACCTGTTCTGCGCGATGCTACTGCCATCTGAAAATTTGCATATTGCTATCCCATGACTTTTGTCACTTCAGTGTATATAGTGCTTGTAAATAAAAATTAAAGTGTTCCCATGAGCCTAAAAGTGGTCCTCTTCTTGAAGCCGTTATAGTTCTAGTATAGGCCGAAGCGTTACACTGTAGAGCGTTGGGTGTAGGTATGACAACTCTACCCCGTAAAAACAAAACATCTTCCGTCTCGAAATCTGTAATCAGGTAGACGGCCTTGGTCCACCAAGGAGCTGTTGAGCCAATGAAGAAGACTTTACTTCGAAGAAAAAGTTATTAAAATGTCAAATATCGTGAAGCTCTTTTTTAGCTTTTATTTTAATTAATGGAAGGTTGTTGTTAATTTTTTTTCAAGCGTTATTCGAATTTCTCGACGACTCTTTTTGGCTTAAAGTATTAGTATTTCTTAAATTTAAAAAAAAAAAACCTGAAAAGCAAGATAATGCATCATTATTTAATTAAAAAAATAGATCGACTTTCAAACCCATCAATTTGTTTTTGTACTTGGATAGTACTTTTTTTCTCTCAAATGTTCTACTTCCTGTTCTTTAATAGATTGTTAATCAGTTGTTCACCAACAATGGAGATTTCTATCTCATCTATCTTCTTTTCATGTTTAAAAATTTTCAATTAATGCACACTTTTTAATAGGAACTATCAAGCAAATAAAAATTAATTAATTTTATTCTTCTGGAGTTTCGTAAAAATTAACTTAATTTTTTTATATTTCATTAAATTTTACTTTAAGGAATTTGATTACTTATAATAATTACAGAAGCAGTTTTTAATAATCAATAATATACAGATAAAAAATTATGACGATAGAAATTCATACTTCGAAATTCAAATCAGTAGGAAATAAAACACTGGAAAATCTTTTTTGATGTGTGAGTTATGTAGGGGTTTTATTTAATTCATAAATAGAAGTGCATTATATAATTAATAAAATGGAAGGGTAGGAGATAATTGAATCATTTTTAATTAAAAGCATTCCTAAATTCAATACTCTTTTCTATTCAGAATGCCTTTTGTAATTGCACTCTTGTATTATATAATATAATTTCCTTTATTATTTATCTAATTATAATTTCTTTTATATTATTTAGCTTAATTAATATCCATAAATTTAACAATACTTCCTTCTCTAGATATTCTATTATTTTTTTTTCAATATTTGAAATTATTTTATTTAGCTTATTGTAATGAAGGGCAATTTTGCATTTATTCAATATTCATCAAAATTTTAAGCCACAATCTGAAAAACCTTTATTTTTAATGCGACCATTTTGCTTTAATTCATTTTCCTGACATATACCATATTCCGCGTTACTCAGAACTTCGATTTTTCTGGTTTTCAATTAAGCTCAATTAGTTCAAAGGCCCAAATGCCATTTTATGTACGTGTGTCTAAAATTTAAATTTGAATGTTTCGTTGTATGAATGTAACGGTTGGACTTGATTTGTCTTCTTAAAATCTACAATCCATTTCACTGTATGATTATTTTTAATTTTGTTGACTCCATCAAATTCGTATTTTATACAAAGTTAAAAAAATCACAAAAATATTTTGATCATTTATTTCTAATTTAAATGCAATCAATTTTTTTAAATAATAAATTTAACGCTCTATAAAATATAAATCGTGTAAAAAATGTTTGTTTGATAAAATATAAAACTATTTTTTTTTTAAATAACGTTTTATAAAATGTAAAACGTTTAAAAAATATTTAACATTCCATAAAATATCAGGAACAATGTATCACTTATATGAATTTGATCAATTTAGTGGTGATATACAGTGTATATTGTCACTAACTCAAATGCAGTGAAATACAGCTTTCCTTGTAACTACAAACATAGTTTTGAAAGCAAATAAACCCTCTTATCTCGAGTTGCAGGGGCCGCTGTAGAACACTTTTTCCTTTTCCGTAAACCCATGACCGGAATACATTTAATCATTAAATCTGTGCAAAGAAAAGAACCTCAGAAAGATTCGGAAAAAGGAGAATTACATAGATGGCCCGTGTCTCCAACTGACTCGGGGCAACACCATTAGAGGTCCACAAGATTTCGCAATAAATTAGGCAAATAATGCAAAGCTCTGATTGCAAAGCACAGAGACAAGCGTTTCAAAGCTTGGAGCGAAAAGGATTTTTCCGTCGCAAGGAGTTAAGGGAAGGAAAGTTGTTCAAGAACGAACTAATGACTCATTTCTTTTCTCCCATAATGCCCCTGCTTCTCAAGAGCTAATTGACCACTTCAAAAGCAAAATTTTTCGGGTCTTCAACAAAATCGAGTTATTTTTATGAAGGAAATAAAATTCTGTAAGAATAATGGAATTCAACAATAATGGATATTTACTTATTACATGCGTATGCGTAATTGAGAGTATCGATTACGTTTTCTGCATCGATGTCTGGCTGGAAGTAATCGATTTTTTCTTCCTTTTTCTTCTGCTGAAAAAGTACTTTTCGATTCGAATGCAGAGAAATTTCATTAAAAAGAGCCATTTCTTTTATGGAAACATTTTTAGGGCTGGAAATTCGGAAAATGGATGGAATTAAGTATTTCGGGAACTGTTTTCATTGATTCCGGGGATCGGTGAGTGATTATTATTTCACTGTGAGTAGTGAAAGCTATTTCAGTTTCTTTGAAATAGATTTTAATGTACTAAAACTATTTCACTTTGTAACTATTACTTGCTTCAAAATGTAATGGAGGTTGTTGTCGTAGTTTGATTTAGTGGAAAGAATAATAAATTTGAGCCGTGTTTCTTTGAAAGTAGTGTAAGTGCCTTTTTGATAAAAAGGTATTGAATTATAACAATGAATAGCAATCCGGTATGCCTTTTTATCTATAAACTGTTCCCAAAAAAAAAAAGTCTTTTAAACAAAGAAATTTTCATCATGTTCTGAATTTATTTAAAAAATTAACAATACCATATATACCAATATATTTTTTCAGTATAGTTATTGAAATTACCAATATAACTGATTTGTAGTGCAAGTCGATTTTTGACAAATGTTAGTTACTGATGACAACGAATTTTATCTTAAATGAGCCTTTTTTTAAAAATAGTTTCCGAAAAAATCCTTCGAAATTTTCAACATTTTATAAATATAAATTTACTATTTTATGAAATGGAAAAATATTTACTTTCTAAATGATGTAAGTCTACTTTAGGCAGTGTATATTTAGTTTAAAAGTTGTAAACAGTAATATCTTTACTTCATTTTAATATGTATGCAACTGTGAACAACATATAAATTTTCACCTTAAATAGGAAATAAAATTTTTATGGTATTTTGGAATTTTGTTGTTTGTTTCTCAATCGTAATCAGAGAAGAACTTAAACGTTAGCTAACGCTTCATAGAATAGCGTTATTAGTAGTGCGCTCCGCTCGTTCACTAATATGAAGTAAATAAGTGGTACGATTACATCTAAAATTATTGACTGTTATTTTTATTTATTTAGGTATATTTAATAAAAAATTTCATAAAAGTTTTGTGTCAGTGATGAAATGCGCATGTTTAGTATTTAATAAATTAATATAAATTAATTTCATGTTATAATTTTTTAAATCATTCTTCAGATGATTTTTCTGCATTAACTGGAATATGAAGACCGGAAAACACTTTTCTTATGATTTTGATTTTATACCAGTCGTCCAAGTTTGAATGGGGTCACGACTATTTTTTTTTTTTCATGCATTTAAATTAGTTATAATTTTCAAAAGTTGGAAATTTATCTTCTATCTTATTCAACTTAATTGGAATAAACAGTATTTCCAAAAATGTCATTAATCCTTGCAGTTACAAACGTAGTTTTGAAAGCAAATAAACCCTCTTATCTCGAATTGCAGTTGCTGCCGTAGAACCCTTTTTCCTTTTTTTCCATAAACCCATGCCCGGAATACATTTAATCATTAAATCTGTGCAAAGAAAAGAACCCAAGAAATATTTAGAAGAGGAGAATTAGATGGCACGTGTCTCCAACTGACTCGGGGCAACACCATTAGAGATCCACAAGATTTCGCGATAAATTAGGCAAATAATGCAGAGCTTTGATTGCAGAGACGAGCGTTTCAAAACTTGGGCGAAAAGGATTTTTCCTTCGCAAGGAGATATGGGAAGAAAGTTGTTCAAGAAAGAACTAATGACTTCATTTCTTTTCTCCCATAATGCCCCCTCTCCGCTGTTCAAGAGCTAATTGACCACTTCAAAAGCAAAAAAATCTTTCGTGTCTTCAACAGAGTCGAGTTATTTTATAAGGGAAATAAAATTCTGTAAAGAATAATGGAATTCAACAATAATGGATATTTACTTACTACATGGAATGCGTAATTGAGAGTATCGATTACGTTTTCTGCATCGATGTCTGGCTGGAAGTAATCGATTTTTTTCTTCTTCTTCTTCTACTAAAAAGTACTTTTTCGATTCGAATGCAGAGAAATTTCATTAAAAAGTGCTATTTCTTTTATGGAAAACATTTTTAGTGCTGTAAATTTAGAAAATGGATGAAATTAAGTATTTCGGGAACTGCTTCATTGATTCCGGGATCTTTGTGATTATTATTTCACTGCGAATAGTGAAAGCTATTTCAGTTTCTTTGAAATAGATTTTAATGTATTGAAACTATTACACTTTGTAACTATTACTTGCTTCAAAATGTAATGGAGGTTGTTATCGTAATTTGTTGTAGTGAAAAGAATAATAAATATGAGGCGGTTTTTCTTTTGAAAGTGGTGTAAGTCCATTTTTGACAAAAATTAGTTAATAATAACAATAATAATAACAACATTTTTAAATAAACAGTAATCTCTTTAATTTTAAATTTTAAAGGAAATGACTAATATAACTACTTGAAATAATAATCCATATGAATGATAATTAATGGTAATAATGAATAGCTATTTGTTATGATTAAATTTATCTATAAACAGTTCACAAAAAAACTTTTAATTATAAAAATTTTACTGAAATAATTTAATCATTATTTAAATATAAATTTACGTTTTAAATAGAAATTATCAATATAGTTAATTTGAAATAAATTAATAGTTTATGAATTACCAATATATAGTTTTAAGTAGTGTAAGTCCATTTTTGAAAAAAAGGTAGTTAATAATAATAAGGAATTGCAATCTGCTATGAGTTTCTTATCTATAAACAGTTCTAAAAAAAACCTCCGAAATATTCACTATTTTGTCAATTTTACTCATTTAATGAAATGTAATATAATTTAAAATGTTTTAAAGTGGTTGCAGTAACTAGTAATTTTGTAGGAACCTGATGGCCTAGTGGCTGGTGCTCTGCCGTTCAATGCTACAATTTTGAGATCACAGTCGATGATGTAAACACACTTCTGTCCATGACCGTAGGGCTGTAACAACGCTGTTTGATCTTTTTTCATTGGCATTAGTTGTATTTTTAAAGTTGTAAAATACCACACTGAGAATGACAATTTTCCAGTAACTGCAATTGTGCAATAACAAGACTGGCAATGCTTTTCTATATGATTTTGACTCTTATACTTGCCCTCCAAGTTTGTACTGGGGATCACCTTATTTTTTTATGCATTGAAATTAGTTATATTTTTCAAAAGTTTTAAATTTATCTTCTATCTTATTCAACTTAATTGGAATAAACAGTATTTCAAACCAGTCATTATTCCTTGCAGCTACAAAACCCAGTTTTGAAAGCAAATAAACCCTCTTATCTCAAGTTGCAGTTGCTGCTGTTTTTTCCTTTTTTACCATCAACCCATGCCCGGAATACATTTAATCATTAAATCTGTGCAAAGAAAAGAACCCCAAAAGAAAGATTCAGAAAAGGGGAATTATACATAGATGGCACGTGTCTCCAACTGACTCGGGGCAACACCATTAGAGATCCACAAGATTTCGCAATAAATTAGGCAAATAATGCAGAGCTTTGATTGCAGAGCACAAACAAGTTTCAAAACTTAGAGTCGAAAAGGATTTTTCCTTCGCAAGGAGTTATGGGAAGGAAAGTTGTTCCAGAACGAACTAATGACTTCATTTCTTTTCTCCCATAATGCCCTCTCCCTGTTCAAGAGCTAATTGACCACTTCAAAAGCAAAAAACTTTCGTGTCTTCAACAATAGTCGAGTTATTTTTATAAAGGGAAATAAAATTCTGTAAGAATAATGGAATTCAACAATAATGGATATTTACTTACTACATGGGAATGCGTAATGAGAGTATCGATTTCACGTTTTCTGCATCGATGTCTGGGTGAAAATAATCGATTTTTTCTTTCTTCTTCTACTAAAAAAAGTACTTTTCGATTCGAATGCAGAGATATTTCATTAAAAAGTGCCATTTCTTTTATGGAAACATTTTTAGTGCTGGAAATTCGGAAAATGGATGGAATTAAGTATTTCGGGAACTGCTTTCATTGATTCCGGGGATCGGTGAGTGATTATTATTTCACTGCGAGTAGTGAAAGCT
Source organism: Caerostris extrusa (assembly GCA_021605095.1). Taxonomy (NCBI): domain Eukaryota; kingdom Metazoa; phylum Arthropoda; class Arachnida; order Araneae; family Araneidae; genus Caerostris; species Caerostris extrusa. Next base: position 1,374 of record BPLR01017059.1, on the reverse strand, counting down.
ATTTCAGTTTCTTTGAAATAGATTTTAAAGTATTAAAATTATTACACTTTGTAACTATTACTTGCTTCAAAATGTAATGGAGGTTGTTATCGTAATTTATCTGAGTGGAAGAATAATAAAATATGGGCCCTTTTCTTTAAAAGTGATGTAGTCCCTTTTTGATAAAAAAAAAAAACAATCTAATTAAATGGTATCATTGAATTTCAAACTGCTATGAGCTTTTAATATTCTTTAATCTTAAACAAGAAATCCTTCAAAATTTAATTATTTTTTAGATATAAATTTAATTAGTTAATGAAATAACCAAAGCAATTACTTTAAAAGTAATGTCCATTTTTGACATAAAGTTTGTTAATGACAAATAGCAATGAGCTGCAATCTGTTAAAAGCTTTTTATTTATAAACAGTTCCTCAAAAAAAAAAATCTTCGAAATTTTTATCATTTTAAATTTAGTTCCCCAAATCACCAATATAATATGAATTTAATTTTCTTGAAATTACCAATATAACATCAATATATTTAATGAAATTACCAATATAATTTATACCAATATAATATCCATACAGTTAAGGAAGTACCAGTACAACTACTTTGATAGTAGTGTAAATCCATTTTTAGCAAAAGTTAGTTAATAATAATAAGGAATTGTAAACTGCTACGAGCTTTTCACCTATAAATGAAGTTCTCAAAATAATTTCTTCGAAATATTCTTGTAATTTTGTCGATATAAATTTACATATTTAATAGAGAGAAGTAAAGTAGTTATAGTAATTTTCTTTCAGGCGCCTGGTGAAAAGCAATAGCGATTTCTTGCTCTGCCGTTCGGTGGTACGCTTTGAGTTTTGAGTCAGGGGTGCCATGTATGTTTTTAATGCTTCGAAATTCACTTTAAACAGCAGGTCCGTGTCTAATGCGCATGTAGGGCTCTAACACCCCTGTATATGATCTTTATTATACATTGGCATTAGTAATGGCATTTAAACGTTGCAAAACACGACATACTACGGAGGATTTTTCTGCTGCATTAATTGGAATATAAAAAACCGGCAAAGCTTTTCTGTATGATTTTGATTCTTATACCTTCCCTGAAAATTATTACGGGGTCACACTATTATCTTTTCTATGCATTGAAATTAGTTATATTTTTCATAGATTTGAAATTTATCTTCTATCAGATTCAATTTAATTGGAATAAACAGTATCTCGAAACCATCATTATTCCTTGCCACTACAAATACAGTTTTGAAAGCAAATAAACCCTCTTATCTCGAGTTACAGTTTGCTGCTGTAGAACACACTATTTCCTTTTCCATAAACCCATGCCCACAATACATTTAATCATTAAATCTGTGCAAAAGAAGCAATACGTAACT
>BPLR01017058.1:0-41573 GCA_021605095.1 Caerostris extrusa | reverse complement strand
CAATGTCTCACATCCAAGGTACAGAACAAAAATGAACACGATTATTTTTGGCGCCAATTGAAACGTGACGTCACGGCAAGAATAGAATCGTAAAAAGTGAACTTTCCATTTTATTGTAGATTGTACGAGGAATCCTTGGCCGCGTAGCGTTCCACTAAGCTCCACCTAAATGTTGAAGGAAACATAGCGGTGGTCTCATGCCCTTTGAGTTAATACGCAAAATAGATAATTAAATGCCCTTAAAAGTGACGACTCTGGTTTGTCCGTTTCTGCAAAAAGTGCAAAACCCTACTTTCAGGGTTGGAGGGATCGTTGCCAAATTTTAGGGAATGAAATAGTACCATTGTTCAGGAGGACAGATAGTAACTGAGCTTCAAGGAATTTTTATTAAATGGGAAGTAAATTTGTATCATTTATTAGTGTTTTTCTTTTTTATGTTGTCTAAACCAGGGCTTTATCGATAGTAATTTCTCAAATAATAAAACTTATTTCAAAGTATTTAGTTGGATAAATTAAATTATCTCTATATTGCAGATGGAAATTAGAAATATCGTCCTGAAAAATTTTAATTTTGCTATAAATGATTAAGTTGAAATTGATTTTTAATTTTGAAATAATCATTTCAGTCTTATCCATGGTTGTTCTTTGCCACTCAAAGCCAAAATAAACTTTTATACAAAAAGTGATGCCAGGTTTAACAAGAATAATTCAGTTGATTGTTTCGTATGTTTGCTGTTTGCCTATTGGTCAAAACTGACCCAATTCGTTAAGTCAGTCGTTCACTATTTATCTATTGGTCAAAATGACCAATGAAAGATTATATATTTTTTACGGTTCATATTTGAATCTCTCTTCTACTTAATCCGTACACAAATTGTGTGACCACGTTTAGTCGCGTTCGGCGTATACGTAGTTCCAACGCCACGTGAGCAACATTATCATTTACCAAACTCGGACTACAATAATTAAAATACATCTTCTTTCTTTTAATATCCATATTAAAATGGTTTTATATGAAAGACAGACAGGGTTCAAATTGCCATCTGCCTCTTACCATCGACGATTTTCCCGAAGGTATGAGCCATTTATTATAATTATTATTATTTTTTTTTTTTTCAGTAACTGTGAAAGTTGACTCTCTATGAAAAAATATTATCTTTTTGCATCTTTGATTAAAAGTTCACTGTAACTTCAATTGTTCTATCAGTTTATTTACATTCTTAAGTCTTAATTTTTATGCGACTGAGAATAAAAGTTACTTTTTTGTCATACTTAGCTGTGAGTTTTGCATTATTCTTTTGCTTTTCATTGATTATTATTATATGTTGCGTGTTTTATCGTAAAATATTTCTTATATATTCGAATTAAATAAAATATTTTATTTTTTTAAAATTTTTGTACTATTAAAAAAATGAATCAAGCTATATGGACATTTTCTTATATTATTGTCCATAGAGGAATAATCCACAATATGATTTTTTTTGCCAACTGTTAAAAAATAATAGCAGCTTAATAAAGCTAAGCCTAAAAATGAACGCTTTTTGCTCCCAAAGAGTCTCAGCTTGCTTGCTTGTTAAGACAAATCTTCAGATGCATAGAGCATCTTTTAGCTTTTAAATGTTTTAATATTAAATTTTTCGTAAATTCTCGTTGCAAATTTTAAAAATTGTGATTTGTTCAATTTCTTCTTTCGGGAAGAGGGGGAGGGGGATCAAAGCAACTTTTCTCTCAAATAAATGCTATGTCTTAAGGTATAAATAATACTGCTTCATGTTTTAATGAAGTTAAATATTTCAAAGATAAAAATTTTTTTGAAAAAATTTCCATATAATTTTGGCTTTTCCCCATCTGCATCTCGATAAGGCAAATTTTCATAGGCAAATTTTCAATTGCAACTGCTCATTTTTGGCAAAACTAATAAAGAAAAATTTACAAAATGATAATTCCACAAATGGCTGAGTATAAAACTAGAATTTTTAAAATTAGATAATTTTTTTTTCTTTTTTAATGTTGTTTTCTTGGAATATGTAATGTTGAACATTAAAATCTTTTCTTAAGTCTTGCTGTACTTAAACCGTACATTTTTTTTAACCTACAGTAAATATACCATATTTCATTCTGATGCACTTAAAAAATTGTTTTTTAATAACTAAAAATAAATAATCAATGTTATTTTAATAAAACTAGTATTTTTAATAACATCTAATCCTCAACTTTTACATCAGTTTAATTTAGAGAAAATTTAAAATCTATTTTAAAAATATGTAAAATAAGGTAAGGTTTAAAATTTTTATAGATACTTTAGTAAATTTCTTTTGGGATACTTTATTTCGCGACTTACTTTTCGTTACTTTATTCAAATGATTTTTTTTTTTTTTTTTTTTTTTTTTTTTTGTATAGGTTAGAAATTTTGAAATTATTAAAATTTTTTTGGGTGTATTAACCATGACAATATAATGCTGAATTTCGCCATGAACAAATAAAAATTAACTCATAAAAATGAGGAAAAATCGTATGTTGTATTATACAATTTCACTTGTTGATAATTGATTATAGAAATGATACTTAAAATGACTTTCATATACTTTATTTCAATATTTAGCTTTCCCATTTTTTACCTTAATTTATTTATGAAAACATAGCATTATTAATTGAATGTTTTTCAATGTTGAAAGATAATAATCTATTAAAATTTACAAGCTTGTTGTTTAAAATGTGTTACAAAAGTGTTATAAAATAATGATATTGTTTGCACCCAAGTAATATGGAATGCATTATTTATTGGTAGCTGGGATTAATCAGGGGTTAAAGTATAGGCAGAGGAGAAGTTGTATTTTATGTTTATTACAATTGATTCTTAATGTGAAAAACTATTAAAAAAATTTAGTTACACTCCTAGGTAAATGAAACACTATGTAATTGATATCATGTTCATTTTCATTAGACAGTTACTAATGTTCTTCTCTATCTGCATGTTGTAATTATTTAATTTAAAAAATAATAATTTTCTCTCATTTAGTTATGCGTGGCATCGCCAGATATGGCACTTGCAGCTTGTGAAGAGGATGCAACAGATGGTTGTAATTTATGTAAATCAAAATTTGAACAGCCCAGAGTTTTAAACTGTTTGCATGTCTTTTGTGAGGATTGCTTACAAAAGCATCTTTCTGAAAATGGATATGTACCTAATGCTCTTGAATGTCCTGATTGCGGTCAGGGAAACAGAGGTATGTAACTTTTTGCTTTTTTTCTTATTTGAATTTTTGCCAATTGTGTTTGTAATTGTAATTTTATACATTATTTGTTTTAATATTTTTTAGCTTGGTGGAAAAGGAATTTCTGCACTTTCTTTGGATTATGTAGCTTGCAATAGAATTGATTTAAAAGCTATGGAAAAACTCAAATTGTCTGTACCAGCTGTAAAGCAAAAGAGACTGCTGTTGCCCGTTGCACAGAGTGTGCTACATTTCTTTGTCAAATTGTGTCACAGCTCATCAATTTATGAGATGTTTTGAAAGTCAAAAGGTGGGTATTGTTTTATGGTAAAAATATAGCTGAAACAAAACATTTATTTGATAATGTTATAATTTGTTTCTTAGGTAGTATCTTTTGAAGAGATGAAAGATGGTGGTGAAAGTTTTACTACTATTCATAAACCAGTTGCATGTACATCTCATCCAGATGAAGTGATAAAATATTATTGTCATACATGCCATGTAAGTTTCTCTTAATACATATTAGCTCAAATAATTTACTATTCTATTTATTCTATGATAATAAAAACAATTATTTAATGTAAGCAATAAAAATTTCTTATATTTTGGTTTACACAAATAATTAACAAAACATTTTGAAAAGACTTTAATATCTGAACATTTAGAAAATAAAGATTTTTTGTTAACAAAACATTGTTATAGTCTTAAAGAATTGTATAACAAAAAATATAAATTAGTTCTAAAATTTAGTTTATTATAATTTCTCCAGCAGAGTTAAAATATTTGAATCGAAGATAGTAGTATAGAATTTTTATCCTGATTTGCTGATTAATGTTTTCCTAGTGTAAAAGAATAATACAGCTTCTCGAAAATATTTTTTAAAGAAAAAAAAAAAATACATTTACTTTTGTTTTATTACTTATATGTGTGAGATACTTGAGAAACATTAAAAACATGAAAAATCTATCTAAATTTGATACATATTAAACATGGTTTAAGCTCTTATCTCAATCTGGTATAATGTTTATTAAATATTCATATAATATATAAGTGCATAATTTACATTCTTTAAAAATGCCTGCTTATATGAAATTCTTTGCATTAATGTAAAATGCATTTTTTTTAATTGACGTTTTTAGTAATTGTATTCCATATTTATTTACATTATATTGCTTCTAATAAATGAGTTTAATGTTTTATGGATTTACAATTTTTAAACAAAATTTCAATTTTAAGGTCCCAATATGTAATGAATGCATGATTGTTGATCATAAACAACCTGAACATTGTTATGAAAAAGCTGTTGATGCTGAGCAGAAGCAGAGAGAGAACTACAAAATCTTGTCATCGAAAGTAAAAACAAAGTACAATTCTGCGATGAAGCGGCTTCAATTTTGGATACTCACCTGTCGGATCTTCAAATGCAACGCGATAATGTGAAGTCTCACATTGAAGTAGGTTATAATTATCCCCTTTTTACTTTTAAAATTAAATATTTATGTCTTTGTTTTGAGCTTTTAATAAAATATTCTATATTTATTATTTACGCAGATGGGTACATTTTTTAGTTTCATCATGTATAATTGACCCCTCCCCTTAAAAAAAATTATAATAAAGTTTATTAAGAAAATTAACAGGATTAATTAACTACTAACTCAAAATCTTTACATTATGGAACACTAGGTTTTTTTAGTATTAGAGGTAATGAAAAGGGCCCTTATCCAAAGTTGTTTTAATTATAAGCAATATTTTTTATGTAAGGTTTTTCTCATCAACAATTTTATATTTTAATTTCAATCTAAGTATTTATTTAATGTTTAAATAATTGCATTATACAGTCTTTTCCATATGTCTGTTCTAATAATTTTATTTCTTCTAGTTAAATATTTTTCTTACATGTTAGTAAGTTGCAAAAATTATGTACTATTTTTTTTTTCATTGTGTAGTGTTATGAGTTAACCAAATAATAAAATTATTAGAGAGAAGCATAATCAATTTAGATATTCGAATTTATAGCTTTGAAATGTTTCAACTGAATGTGTTTAAGTTAAAATTATGAAGTAATTAACTTTTAAAAATAATCTAAAATTCAATTTATTAATAATAAAATAACTAGCCTGCAGAACAGCAGGTCATGTTATCTGTAGGCATTAAATATTGTAATTTTTTTTTTTTTAAACATTGTTTGGAAATTTTGTTATCATTATTAAACATGTGTTCTTTAATTTATTTAAAATTAAAATTATGAAATATACATTTTTATGTGAAAAGTAATGTAATTTTATTTTAAGATAGAATAAGCCTCGAAAAGAGTCTTGGTAGTTAATGTGATAAGCTTCTGATGTAGGGAAAGATTTTTGAAGCTTGGTATATTAGAAAATAGGAATATATTTAATTTGTGCTAGGGACTGGCAACTGGCGTAAGGATTACGGAGTACCAACAGGGGGAAATACCCCTTAAACCTCCTCATCTTAATTCATAGATATGTTTTAAATTTCAATTGGCTGCTTAATTAATGTTAGTAGAAATACAAGATAGTTTCAAAAATTCAAGTTAAATGGTACTAAAAAAAAGATTAAAAATACTAATAATAAGAAAGTAAAATGCAAAATAAAAGAAAAGAATAAAACTTAAATTCAGTACAATTAGGGACCAGTTGTCGATGCCAAAACTATTGAAAAAGTAAACGGAGTATAAACTCATTGTGATGTAAATAGTACACAAAGGGTTATGCTAAACAGTAGAAGCCATGATGAGATAGAAATAGATTATCCCACAAAAAAAAAAGGCCAAAATCGAACAGATTTTTATTTATTTTTCAATTTTTTATTTTATTTTGGTTTTATTCCATCCTTTTATTTTTTTCGTAATTATTCACACACACAAAAAAAAAAAAAAAAAGGCCAAAATCAGAACCGATTTTTATATATTTTTCGATTTTATAGTTTTTATATTTATTTTTATTTTTTTTTTTTTTTTTTCCATCCTTTTATTTTCCTAACAAAAAAAAAGGGGGTAAAAAAGCGAACAATAAAAACCTAACTATTCACTAGTCGTTATGATAGGATTATAATGCACATCGTAGCAAAAATATAAAGATGAATTGAGCCTAGTGTCAGATTCGAACCCTCAACCTTTCTGTAAGGAGTCCGTCACTTTAACTCTGCAGCAATTCATTTTGTTTAAAATTAAGTCGCAAACTGTTAAAGCCAAACGACTCCTCAGATATGCATTGAGTTAAATGGTCTCAGTGGACGTTTAAATCCACTCCTTTACCAGAACTCGCTTGCGTTTGTTCAGAATAACAGCCATGATGCCTCTTAACTTTAGGAAAACAATCATAAGAGACGTCGTATACTGCCCTTGGTCTTTTCTGTGAACTTTTACCCTGGGGTGATAGGTCGGCCAGAAATTAGGCAGTTGAGTTTAATACTCGCACCAGTTGCTTTAGGAACTGTGTTCTTGATGTGGAATTAAAAGATAATTTTATGCGTCTAAAAATAACCCTAGGTACCTATATTCAGTAACCCAGGGGACGGGCTGGCCAAAAGAGTGATACTCCCTAGAGGAGAAATAGAATGTTTCCGAGTAAATAGCATACAGGCCGATTTAGTTGCGTTTACTTTAATTTTCCCGGTAGTTAGCCATTTTCTAGTTTGTAGACATAATATTGAAGGTCTTTAACAGCAAGCTGAGGTGCTTTGTTTTGTGTAGCTATCGCTGTATTATTGTCAAACCTCTCTTTTTGCTATTCCAAACTCTCGGAATGTTGTTGTTGTAAAGATTAAAAAGGGCGGGCGCTAAGAGCGACCCTTGTGGCACACCTCCTTTGATTAGTCTGGAAGAAGAGAACTCCACCTACTCTAACTAAAAATCTCAGGAATACAGGTAGGAGTAAAGATTTTTAATGATTTGAGTCGGAAAATCAAGCCGTATGAGCTTGAATAATAAGCCATTATGCCAAGTTTTATCAAAGGCCTTGGCTACGTCCAAAAATAATATTCCGTAGATTTGCGTTCATTAAAGCCATCGTGAATCAGCTCTGTCAGCCTAAGTAGCTAGTGACAGGTACTTGCCTTCTGAAACCAAATGTTCAGGAATGATTAAGTCATGAAGATCGCAATGCTGATTCGGGCGTTTAAGTAACGCAGATTTGAATATTTTGCTCAAGCTACTGAGTAGTGAGATAAGACGGTAATTTTGAGCATAAACCATAAGTAGAAAGTTAAAAGAAGGGTAATAAACAGAATGAATTTAATAGGAGTGGACTTTAGCATACGATTATTAACAAGATCCAGATCAGGGGTTTTGTTGTTCTTAAAATTCCTGATGATATCACAGACTTCTTGGAGTTTTAAGATCTAAATTGTTGGTATGTGGTTTTTGTAAGAATTCTATGACTATAGAGTTGGCGTGTTCGAAGAAATTTTTATCTTCAACATCGTGGTTAAGTTCGAATTGACTTTTGAGACTGTGCGAGCAGTTCCGCTTTATCTTCTGGGGATTAACTACTTGGCCGTTGGTGCCCTGCAAGGGCAGAATGTTGTGGTATTGTCTGTGTAGGTGAGAACGTTTTTTTCAAAGTGATGTTGACTCAGGCATCAGGGCCTCTGTCTTTTTGCCAGCGTTGCTGCGTAAAGACAATGATTGCATGCACTCCTAACTTCCGTAAGAGTGTGGTAATAGTTTCGAAGATACTGGGATCGTTGAATTTAGGCTTGGGGAATTTAGGCTCGGAGATTTGAATTTAGGGGTAGAACTTTCCAGCTGACATGTGACATATATTTCAGTTAATTCTTGAATTATATCCTCTGCATCAGAGACTGACCTTAGGATGAAGCTTGGTAGATTTTTATTATTCCTCACATGCCTGAAGTTCTCCCAATTAGTATTTAACTGACTCAGAACTTTCAGTGATTCAGGACTGGTGTCTAAGGTTAAAACAACGGGAGATGATCAGTATCTAAATCTGTTGGCACCTTAATATCATAATTAAAGGGGATGTATTTAAAAAATGCAAGATCAAGCACATTACCTCGATGATTATTTCTAAGGTCAATTCTAGTAACTTTAGGGGGACAACTTTCACACCCCTTTGACTTTGGATGAAACGATGTAGAGTAAAACCATATCGATTTGAATGATCAAAGTTCCAAGAAGAGTGAAGAGCGTTAAAATCACCAGCTCGAATCACATTGTTTCTGGTTTTAAGAAGCTTATTTGTGCTAGGGATAAATTTATAAACTAGAAAAACTATACTTTAGATTTAAAGTTATGAATCAATTCCTCAGAACTATGAATGTATTTATTCTAATTTGTGGTGGCATCAGAAATCAAAATTGATTTGTCAAATTGATCAGTAAATTTATGTTTAAAAACCCAATGCTAAAAATTCTAATGGTAACTCTGTGGAAGGCTTTTCCAATGAAAATCATTATAAAATTTTCATTACTTTTTTTTTCAATTATAAAAGAATGTTTTACCTTTTCTCAAAATTATTTATTATTAATCTTTTGTAATTTTTCTGTGTTATATTCTTGAAATAATCCATTTGTTTCAATAAAACTTCACAATTGCAAAATTTTGTGATGTTTATTGAAGCTGGTAATATCAGATAATTTGTCAGTAAGTATATAACATATTGAAATATACATAATTATTGGAAAAGTGTCAGCATATGTGAATTATATATTAAAAATTAGTTATTTCCATGTTATCAAAAATTAAATTATTTTATCTCTAAAATAAATAAGCATTTATAAATATTATTTTGTATTCTTAAATATAATTATAAAAAAAAAAATTTATTAAGGTTAACCAATTTTGTTAGATCAAAGAGCAAACTGATACTTATTGATTTAAAAAAAAAAAATATATTGCATTAAGTTAAATTATTATAATTTTTGGATCTAGTAAAATATAAAACTCGATTATTTTTTTTAAAAATAATAGATAAATATTTTGAAAGTAAGGAAACCAAAATAAATATGTATATACATATGTTTGATTTAAGTGATTAAAAACTTAAAGCAAACAAATTGATTTATTTCCTTATTAACATTTTACTTTCTGAACTTGTGCCAATGTCATTCATGCAAAAACAGATTTACAAGTCCCTAATTGACATTCACTTGAATATCTCATGAACTTTTCACACACACACACAAAAATCTTTTTGCGTTGACAACATTAGAAAGCTAACTGCATAAAATTTTTGAAAAATCATAATAATGATGAATTATGGTTTTTCTTAAAATTTTCCATGGTTCGCTTCCAATGTTTGACAATATCAGATCATATTTGACAGTAAGTGTTATAATAAGACAAAATAAATATATTATTGAAAAGTGCCTCATTGTGAATTATATATAAAAAAAATCAGTTATAAGCATATTATAAAAAGTTAAAATTAAGCTTTCTTCATAATGGTATTTAATTTTTTTTTTTTTTTTTTTTTTAAACATGCTTAGGAATTTGATTTTTAAGTATGTTTTTAATTTTGGAAAAAAATTCTGTCTGTTAGTGATAAAAAATTTCAAAATAGTTTAGTTAAAACCTTATCTTAAGTTTTATAATCATATTGCTGTATAATTTATGATATCACTATGCTGCATAATTCAAGCCTATAAATTTTGTTCACAATTTTCTTTGTTTAAACAAGTATAAAACTAGGTAAGAAAATTTCATATAAAATGTAAATATATATAAAATCTCAATATATATCTATATGTACGATATTGAAAAATAATAAGCAATAAGATATTTAAATTTATAAAGAAAAAAAAATGTGGAAACCTATTAAAAAATATGAACTTGAATCAGTAATAAAACCTATAGTCCTAACTAAGAAATAACTCATACTTGAAGTTTAAAGAGTTAACTTCAAATAATAATTTTTATCTCGCCAATGAAAAACATGCCATCCCTAATGAATAACAAGAAATTGTTGAAGTATGTTTTATTTATGTTCCCTAGAAATTAAGCGATTTTAAGCATAAGATAAATTTTTCTCGATTGGGAAAACTTCTTGATATGTAAATTTTCATCTTGAAGTATAAGTGGAATTACCTTCTTACCTTTGAAATAGAAAAGTCAACATTTCAAAAAATTGTTACGGCAAAATGACTGGATGATTTGAGGGGGGCGGGATAGAAATCATTGATTCGTATGTTGCATTTTATTAAATACTTGGATTGCTGGCTAAGTCTTGTTTAGTATTTTGTTATTAGTGTCCTTAAAAATATTTTTCACCATATTCAATTCCCCTTACATTCAAATCATTGTTGAATCGCAACTTCCATTGTTCATTTGGAAGATAATTCAAAATTTCTTTTCGTGCTAACAACAACTCTGCTTCTGGTAAAAACTTGCGCCTGTTTGGCTGATTTTTTATAAATGATGAAATTGCAATATCAAGACTTTAGGACTGGGATGCATGGCATGATCTAGCACTGCAATCCTAGGAGATGTAAAAGATCCTTTGTTTCTTGCAAATGGCGCAACAATGCATTGGTGTGGTAAAGCATCCACGAATGCTTGGAACTTTTGGGAAATCGTCAGTAGTGATAGTTTGACTTTAATGAGGGAGGACTGCTACCCACTGCCGTAATGGCAAGTTAGTAGATACCCAGTTAGATAAAAAAAATGGCAAAATATACTCTTTTGAAACGATAGTATCCAAATTGTCTCGATTAATTAGAAAAATATCTATAAAGAAACTTGGTTAGGATGGTATTTTGCATGTGTGTGCAAGTCCTTCAAATATCCTGAAGAAAAAAATTTATTTATGTCATTTTTATTTTAATCGAAAATCCAGTTCCATGTAGTAATTTATTACTTTTTTTTTTTTTTTTTTTCTGCAGGAAACATTCCAAAGTTTTAAAGCTGCATTGGAAAAGCATAAAGAAAATCTCCTAAAGGAACTTGAAGCTATACACTCTTCTCAAGAGCTTCAGGTTATGGAAACCCATCATAATATTGAGAAAACTACAGATAAGATTGAAGATGCCTGCAAATTTACTGAAAGGCTTTTGGTTTCTGGCAATACTTTAGAGATTTTAAGTTTGTCTCATGTAAGTATTCATGTACATAAAATTATATTTTCTTCCTAAATGGAAATCTTAGTATTTAGGAGAATCCTTTTTATGCCAGAGGCTATTGTACAAAATTGTTCTTGGATGTGGTTTTTATTTGTAAGCATTAGGAAAAAAAATGAAAATCATTGTTTGTTTTTAAAATATCTTGAAGTTATAACTTTTCATTTTGCTGTATTTTAAATAAACTAGTTTAGAATGAATGAATGTTTTATTGCTTTAATTCCTTTAACCTTTTTACAGATATTTCAATAGTAGTAGTTTTTTTAGTCTTGAATGATTTATCTTGCATTATTCTATTTAAACTACATTAGTTTATTTTTATTTCTGTAATTGTTTCAGGAAATGATTCCTGTAAATTCATAACTAATTTTTATTTTGATGATGCATTTTGCTTTTATTTTGTAACTTTTAATAAGTTAGTATTATATTATCAAATGCATAAATAATAAAATATATGTATTTATGGTTGTTATGATTGCATATTATAATGCTACATTTATTTATTTTTTTTATCAAACTAACATTTTTGTTGTGTAATTGCTGAAATATGGGCATATATGTGTAATAATTTTCATAGTAAGTTTTTGAATTTACAAGTACTTGTTTTTTTTTCTCCTCTTTCTTCTGAATCTTTCTGAAATTTAATTATGTGTTTAGGCCTTTCTATGTATTTATTTCTTTTAGATATTTAAAATTAATAGTTTTTGTTGGTTAAATGGAATGATTGAAGATAAATTGGTTCAATTTCTGTTTTCTTATTTATGCTGACAGTGATTCGTACAAATTACATGACAATATTTCTTTTTATTTTGAATCACTTCAATATACAAAATAATGCATTTTTTTATTTTAAAAGAATGTTGATTTCTTTTATAAGTAATTAACATTTAAAATAATGAAAAAAATTCTTGTATGTTGTTTTTTACATGTAAGCATTAAGAAGTATAAAAATTATAACAAGCATACCTTATCAGAAGTGAAAGAAAAGCAAATCATATTTAACATTATCTTTTTTGGGAAAGAAAATTCATTAAATGTGTTTTGCTAATATTTATCAATAAACTTTGATGATGCTTACTCAGCATCAGCGTATGATTTAGCATATTGATCACCCAAGATGTCACAACAGTCATAATTTCTCCATGAACATCTGTAAGTGAGTGTGATTACACAGATTGTCCTAACCTAAATCATAATTCCACTTCCTTTGTAACTGTGTCTTTCAACAATATTAGATTAGTAGTATCTGGTGTGTTGCTCATTTTGGACAAGTATGTGACCTAAATCACCATCCGAAGTAAATCTAGACTAGTTTGTCACCAATATAGAAGCCCTCTAATGTCTGATCCAGTCGTCATTCCAAATGTAAACAGGCACTTTTCTGGTTGAATCAAAGTGTTTGTTTTGTGTAGAGTTCTTAATTGTGAAGGCCCTTCATTTCATATTAGCAGATATTCGTGTCCCTATTGCAGCAAAAGAGTCTAAAATGAAACACAGTAGTGTTCTCCTTTCGGCCTAAAGAGCTTGAAATAAACTGTAGAAAGAGTTGTAATCCATTCAATTGAAAATTGAGTCAACCTGAAACAGGACTCTTTGAAGATGAATTTTCCTTTGGAACTGATTCCAGAGTCTTAACAGACATATAAAGATGTGTAGAAGCTTACTGTTTATTAACCATGTCAATCTATATGGCATCTTAACAAATCGATTGAACTTCTATTTAGACTTCGCTAACAATTGTAGAGCAACAAACATTAATAAAAACTACACACAAATTTTTTAAAAAGTGAAATATCTACAAATTTCCTCCAACTACCTATACATGTTTGCTTTTATTCTTATACTTCTAATGGTGAGCATCTTTCTGTTGGTGGAAAGTATGTTTTGTATATGTAAATAAATAAATATGTATATACACTTAGATAAGTATTCTTATTTATATTATATTATACAAAACAATAAGAATTTTTATTTTATAATCTTGTCAAGATGTATAAAAAAATTCTTCATTTAAAACTTGTAAATATTACTCGTTAAAAATAAATATTCTTGCAGGTTGTTCGAAAGCAGTTGTCATTCCTGATTGAAAATACCCCAAAACCTGACATTAAAATTGGAATTTCATTCGAAACTGATGAAAAAAGTTTGAGGAATGCATAAAAGAAACATTTGGAACTGTGAAAAAACCAGAGCCTCCAGTTAAAAAAGAAGATTCTCCTTCATCTCAAAAGACATCACCTATGCATTCCAGTCCTTCTTTTGACAGTGATGCATTTAGCCTGTCAACTGGTGTCCTTACTCCTGAAAATCCACTTCCATCACTTGATGTGGATCTTGCTAATAATATTGTAGCTCAGTATAATTTGGCTCAGCTGGCAGGTATGGCTGAAAGAAGCATTTCCCGGAATTCGTCTAATGCCACTACTCCACCTCTTAACTTGGCTGATCTCTTATGTCCTACCACTGAATCGGATGTTGCAGCCCAATTTAATGCAATTAATAATCTTACAGCGCTAGCAAAAATGGGTTCTATATCTATAAACAATGGTGAGAATTTTACAAGAAATATACTTCAAAATTCCTTTTTTGTTATTTAATATACTTTATTTCATTTAATTGATTTCTATTGTATTTGTATTAAATAACACCCCCTTCCCCTCCCACCTTATATTCAAAATTTAAGTGCAAGTTATAAGTTATTTGAAAGCTTAAGTTTTTGAAACTTCTAAGCTTTTCTTAAAATATAGACTTGACTTTTCATTTGACTCTCAACAGCATATAATTAAAATGAACTTATTTTAAAATTAAAGTTTTTGTATTTATATGCAATATATGTAATTATTCCTTATATTTGCTACTAGTCAGTTTTTTTTTTACCTCAATTTACATATTTTTTTCTTACTTTAGTTACTTCAAAGAAAGTAAGGTATGTTTCAACAGCCAGACATATATATCACAGGATCGCATATTTATGTAACTTACAAAAATGCCATATATCTGGTTAATTATTTTAACAACTATTTCTTGACCCTTAAATAATCATAGAGAAACTTAATCAAGTTTTTCTTGATATCTTTCAATGATAAAAATAATCTCACAAGTCTGTGTTTTAACTGACATGACTGTCAATAAATTTTTGAGTTGTGAAGATATTTTGTTTTAATTAATTAAGACTGCAATTTTTAAGTAATTTTTATGATTGAAATCATGCAATTTCTTTTATTTTTGCTTTATGCAATTTATAATGTGTGTTCAGAAGAATGGCTTTTCTGAGAAAATTATAATTAAAAGTTAATTTGAATGCACTATTGGCTTTCTGTACTTAAGTTTGAAAACCTGCTTAACTTATTTTATCTTGTTATAGGTCAGTCTTCTTTAAACGGCCCACTCTCTGGTTTGAATCTTCATACAACTCCCATGCATAATTCTCCACCTTCTGCAAATCAGGTTTTGAGAATTGTTAATACGCCATCACCTATCGAAGGGCTGGAAACGCTTTTAGGAAGTAATCCAATCGTCAATACTAGTTCTAGGGGTAGTCCTATGAATGGTCCTGTAATGAATGGAACTCCTTTGCTTGGAGCACATGGTCTTCATAGTCCTCCTATTTTACCACCCTCTGGTAAATACATATTTATTTGTGTTATCTAGTTTGGCATATTTTTCTACATATAACTATAAAAAAAAAAAAATTATTATTGTTAATTTTTTTACTGCATATGGTATTTCACTATTTTTATTCTCTATGCAGTAATAAATTTGGTTACATACATGCAATGAATTGCTTAATTAAGAAATCTCATATGTGCAGCAATTATTATTTTTTATTTTTAATATCAATTTCTTCTCTCAGCGTGCATCTTCATACTTTATTGCTAACATCACTTTTCATTGGCATTTTTTTTTATCAAACATTATAAATGCAAAATACAATAATTTTACCTTTAATAGAGAAGTTAGATATTTCTCTTATTATTTCTAAAAATTTTAATATAGTTTTTAATAGTTAATACTGAATTTGAAAATGAGTATATATATTTTTTTTCTGGTATTGATTTATGGAAGGTCTTCATAATAAGACCAGATTTTGTAATAATTCTGTTTTAATTTTTTGCTATCAAAACTTTCTTTCAAAGCTAATTTCTCATGTATAATATACCATATATATGTTAGAATCAATATTTGAGAATTAATCTTAAATAATGGAAGTGATTTTTAGATAAATATTTTAGAAGCTGTTATTCTAGCTCTGAATTCCTATTAAATATTAATGTGGTTTTTTTTTTTTTTGTTTTGTTTTTTGTTTTTTTTTTTGACGGACAAAACAGTATTTTTAGATGCTTCATGAAATTTCAAGATTTTTTTTTAGATATTTAAAGTTATTTTTACCTCAAGATTTTCTTTTCTTCAGCATATATTAACCTCTTCAGGGACATTTTTTAATTTATAGAAAAAAAAAAAATGATTTAATTTTTTGTTTTACTGCTGTTTATTCATTTTATATCAATAGGAATTTAAAAAAAAAATCTATAAAACTATGAAATTTTTATCAAATTATATGATCAAAATAGTTTGTTTAATTAATCTGACAGTCAAAATACTACTTTACGTTATTTTCATATTCCTATGTGTCCACTGTAAATTCATTTATCAGCGCAATCAAACCATAATTTTTATACTTTTCTTGTTGAGATATTCTAAGGAATATAATAATATTAATTATAATTATAAACTAAATGCCCATATATGTGGCCAAGGACATCAAGGGGTTAAATAGGCTCATTTTGAGAGAATTAATGGTTTCAAAAGGAAGTGGTTCATTGATATACAATAATCAATAATTGTTAATTTGATTAATTCGATTATCAATAGGTGTTATTTAAATTATTTCTTATATTTGTGAAGGATTTTTTCAGTAATTCATTGGAAGAATATTTTATAACATTGATAATTTTTAATAACAATTAAAAACTATACTATTTCCTACAAGGAGTTGTTTCATGTTAAAAATTTATTGTCTTGCCTTTACTCATTTATTTATATTCATTTCTAATTTAAATTGATGTGTATAGAATAAAATTACTGTAATTTGAAAGTTTATAATCTGTCATTTTGATTGCATATCTATGAATTTATAAAAAAAAAAAAATTCTATTAAAATTTTTTTAAGTGTATATTATATAAGTAAGTTAAGCGCATTTTTTAAATATAAACACTTTCTCTCTAAAAAAAAAAACTCGTTTGTATTGCTTGAATTCTGGGCTCAGCTGAATTTTGTAAGTATAAAGCAAAGAATCATGTTTTTAATGTTGAAGAGTTAAATCTTAGAATTTTTACAGTAATGTTTGTCAAAATTAGTTTTTAAATTGTTATTTTTTACCTGAATTACATAATTTTTTTTTTTTTTTTTTTTTCATGTATTTTTTTTCCAATATTAAATTCAATTTTTGCATTTTAAAAATTCTTTCACAATTCTATTTTTATATTCTTTATTTCTTTCTATATTTTATTGTTGATAGCAAATAATAAGATATTTTTTATTATCAATGCCCTTTTTTTTTAATATAAATCTCATTTTTCCTTTTACTTATTTCATAATTTTTTTTTTATAATAATATCACAAATAATTTCAAATTGACTTTTCTAAGAAGCATAATATGTAGATTTTTAATAAATTTAAACTCTTCAAAATCCCTAAATTTTCATTAATACCTTGCAAATTAAGTTTTTCAGTATTTAATTGAAAAGAATACTTTTATCAGTACTTAAATTAAAAAAATTTTGATAATGCAATATTTTTTTTTTTACTTTGTGGGGCTATTTTGTGCATATTTGATTTCGCTTGTGTAGTATGTTGAATTTTTTTATACAATACATTATAAAATTACATCAAATGTGATAAAATGATTCAAAGTCTGATACTTATCTTTAGCTTTATCTCCCACATCTGGACAAGCATTTAATCCAACGCCAAGAAGTTCTTCTGTTAAGCTGAGTACTATGCAGATACGGTAAATATTTATTTTATTTTTGTTTTCATATTCATTCATTTATTTAAACCATAAAGTAATGGGTTTTTTTTTTTTTTTTTTTTTTTTTTTTTTTTTTTTTTTTGCACAATCAAAGATGCAAGTTTGGTCAACTAGGTCCTGAAAAAGTCAGTTTAGCTCTCCTCATGGATTTTGCCTTGGTCTGGAGGAAGAAATCATAGTTGCTGACACTAATAACCACCGTATTCAAGTATTTGAGAAAACTGGAGACTTTAAGTATCAATTTGGTGTTGCTGGAAAAGAAGAGGGTCAACTTTATTATCCTAGAAAGGTGATAAAACTTTTGTTTTGTTCTGTAACTTTTAAGAGCCAAAATTTTAGCTTTTCAAAAGCATATGATAGTTTGCTCTGAAATCTATATTTATTCCTCACCCTTTTCTTATGCTTTTAAATACATATGTTTTTTAAGCTTTCTCCTTAAATTTGTTCTGTTACATATTATGTTAAACTTATTATTACATATTAGTTTAAATCTTAGCTATCAAACACTTTGAAGACAGTGCCTTTTGATGTGATTTAATAATTACCATATTATTTTTGTGTTAAATACTTATTACTTACAGGCATTCTGACTTAATGTATATTGTGATTTTAACTATTGCAAGAAAGGAAATGCTTGCTAATGTTTTGAAATTTATGTATCACTTGTATTATTCCTGTTACTACACATATGGGTAATTTGAGTGTTTGTATTAGTGGTAATCAAATTTAATGCAAGATTCATTTTCACTTTTTTTTGCTGACTTTTTATTTTTAAACTACTTTTCTGTCTTATAAAAAGCTATAAAAATCTGTGTATATATTATTGAAAATGTAATAGGTCTTGACAGTATTGTTGTAGTTTAATAATTATGAACTCCTTTTTTATAAAAGCTCACTTTAAAAAATAAATTGGATGTTTTAATAAGACAGTGGTTCTAAAACTAGCTTCTGTGCTCCTGCCCCATAAGAGGAAAAAAATTATCTACCATATTTATAAATATTTTTCAAGTAATCAAGGTGTTTTTTTACAAAAACTAGAAGTATATAAATGTATAAAGCCCTATAAAATTAATTTCGTTACTAACCATTAATGAATTTGTGTACTGAAATACAAATGTTTATGTGACAAAATTAATTAAAATGAATAGTTGCCTTCCAAAACATAAAATTAGTCAAACATAACTATATATAAATGATTTTATTAAAAATGCTGCTAGAAAACTATTCTATAAGTACATTGTAAGGAGGGGGAATGTGTAATTCCCCATCAATTATTGAAAAGGATTTCATGAAAGTTGATTAATAAATTAATATATTTTTTTTTTTCCAGGTTGCAGTTATTCGAAGTTCGAGCAAGTTTGTGGTTTGTGACAGAGGGAGTGAAAGATCTAGAATGCAGATATTCACAAAAACTGGTCACTTTTTGAAGAAGATTGCTATACGTTACATTGATATTGTGGCTGGATTGGCTATAACAAGCGAAGGCAACATTGTTGCTGTGGATAGTGTTGCTCCGACAGTATTTATCATATCTGAAGCTGGGGATCTTTTACATTGGTTTGACTGCAGTGAATTTATGAGGGAACCATCTGACATAGCTGTTTGTGCTAAAGAATTTTATATATGTGATTTTAAAGGTCATTGTGTAATAGTATTTTCAGAAAAAGGGAAATTTCTAAGAAGAATTGGTTGTGAAAATGTCACTAATTTTCCTAATGGGATTGATATTAGTGATGCTGGCGATGTTTTGGTTGGAGATAGCCACGGGAATCGTTTCCACATTGTTGTCTTTTCAAGGCAAGGCAATTTGTTGTCAGAATTTGAATGTCCTTATGTTAAAGTCAGTAGATGCTGCGGGCTTAAAATAACATCGGAAGGTTATGTGGTTACCTTGGCCAAAAATAACCATCATGTTTTAGTTTTAAACACATTATATATTATGTAAAGAATATGGCCTCCATTTATGGACTACCTTTAACTGTTGCTTAGGTAGCAATACTTATTAAAGAGCATTTAGAATCCATGTTTCTTTTAAGGCCAGATTGTAGTTACTGGATCCAAGAATTTATAAAAAAGCCATATCTTAATTGTCAAGTATGCCAATTGCATTGATATTTAGATCATAAGGTTGCTATGTATTAGTTGATCTCATAAATTGTTTAGTGTAGCATTTTGTAGTTAATTCTGTGTAGGAGTTATCCATAGCAGCTACATATGAGTAGACTGAGCTGCCTTTTGTACCAGTCTACAACCTTAGATAAAATATATACATGTAGTCCTTTAGTAAAGCATTGTTTTACAGTTTGTCGTAGCAGAATGAGTTGAGAGAATTATATTTACACATATGTGAAGTAGCCTGTGATATCTATACATATATACATACATATAACACCTAAAATTTACAACACAGTTGCTCACGATATTCATTTAAAATTCACCTTTTAACATTTTTCAGATTGCTGTTTGAAGATTTAACAAGATTATTTTGTAGGATGACAATCCTGGCATTGTGTGTTCTGTGTTGATGTATCTACTTAGTGTTTATAATTATATATCAACATTTGTACTTAAATCTGAAATTCTTCAATTTTAACACTCTAATTATTAACCATTTAGATTTATTTTTCATTTTTATCATTTTCTAGAAAAATTGATCTTCCAAAATAGGAAATTAATCATGTTTATTATTGTTGTATTAAATATATTTTCAAATATTTTGTAATTAACTTTGTATGACTGCTGAACCAAAACAAATGGTAGCAGTAGATATCTTTTATTGATTTTAAGATTATATTTTTTTGTATTATCATCCTAGTCTTTGTGGAATGTTTGATGATGCAGCAATCGGTGTTTTTTTTTTTTTCCTGTGTGTGTGCGCGCGCATGTGTGTGAAAGCTGATAGCAGTCCAACTAGTGCCAATTTGTTTGCGTCTGGTATACATAGACTTGTGAGGGTCACGGACCATGCACATAAAATTATCCATTGAAAATATATATTTCATTTCTTTATACATAGCATATTATAATAAAAAGCAAATAAAGAATTTAATAAGTTTTTGAATCTTGTTTTCAATTTTTATTGTAATAAATCACATGGTTTTTTAATTTATCCCATTTTTGGTATTAATTTCTTGAAACATTTATTCCCAAATAGTGTCGATCCAAACAGGCAGATGCATTTCAATATATTATTTATCAACAACATTTATGTTGTTACCTACAATTTTAAAATAGATCAGGTTTTTGGCAATAAATATCGTCGAAATAAATACAAATTATATAGATAATGATCCTGCATCAAGGTTAGCATGTTATTGACAAAGGATCTGATCTTTTAGTGTGCAATAAAAAAGAAATAGAAAAGACTAAATAAACATTTGTATATTATATTAAAATATTTGTTTTTTTATTAAAATTTCCGGAAATTTCACATCCCTACATAAACTGGGAAAAAAAGTTGTTGTGAACTATGGTCTGTGCATCCTAATCTGCTTCATAAAATTGCTGTAATTTTCAGATTTTGTTGCAATAATATATACAGCCTTGAGTTTTGAATGATGTGTGATGTCTGCTTCCTGATACTAAAAACCTGAAATGCTGCTTCATTAGGCATTCCTGTGTGAAAGAGATAAACTCAATCTATTCTGAACAAACTTTTATGCACAATTTGTAAAGCAAGCATTAAATAATGTTTTTGCATATTTTGTTGTAATTAGCTGGATTGTTCCAAGTTATTGGAAATGTTCCATGCTTGCTAAACACGATGCCTATGTAATGTTTATTATTATATGAGCATTAATGTGTTTTTTTTTTTTTTTTTTTTTTTTTTTTTTTTTGTTATTTTTTGAAAACCATTTTCATATACAATTATGTTTAATATTTACGTTATTTTTCTTTTATTTAATCTTTTGATTATTAGGTGTGACCAGGTTTATGTCTCATCGAATTTTAAAGTTGTTTTATATGCTTTTAGTGTTTTCTTTTATTTAGAATGAGGTAATCAACATTGCTCATTGTACTTATACAGATCAGTGCTCGATATGTAAGCAATATACTCAATCTATACTTGATGTGGCATTGCAAAAACTTTTCACTCCTCTATTCATTAGTTAATCTTTACTTTTATATTTTTGCCCCTATGACATTCCATTATAATAACCTATATTAAGCTTATAGTGCTTGCTAGTCTAGTCACATAGCTAAAAGAAAAATAATAATAATTGAAGTAAAAGTAGGGCATCCTTTGGTTTGCCACCAATTTCCATTTATTTTTTTTTTCATGTGTTA
The DNA here is from genome assembly GCA_021605095.1 of Caerostris extrusa. Classification (NCBI taxonomy): domain Eukaryota; kingdom Metazoa; phylum Arthropoda; class Arachnida; order Araneae; family Araneidae; genus Caerostris; species Caerostris extrusa. The sequence continues at coordinate 19,942 of BPLR01017058.1, read as the reverse complement.
CTGTTTAAAGCTATGTGATGTTTTTTATGTAAAAAAAAGATGTAACTAACTGTACTGGCAATTTAACTATGTGCTTCTTAGAAATGTAAAAAAAATTAGAATAGTAATTTAAAATTAAGTTGCAAAGTAATTTTACTTTTTTAGCTTCAAAGCCCTTGGAGCTTTTTAACTAATTTATATGCAAATGTGATAACTATATCCATAAATGCTCTGAAAGATAGTCTAATTTTAATTTATGATGTATATATAAATTTATATGAGCACAGATTTATTACTCAGAGCTTAAATTCTGATTAAATCATAAATTAAGAAGGGGAAAAATCTCAATTTATTTACAAATACATTTTTATGTATGTTTTTTAATTGTTTTGTATTCCTCTAACCAAGTTTTTAATTTATTGAATTTAAAATAAATTATTGTTAATTTTTTTTTTTTTTTTTTTTTTTCATTTTTATTTATTTTTAAACGCAAAAATAAATATTGCTTTATTTTGTACAGTTAAGCGAATTCTTATTAAATTTAAATATGACATGTTGATTTTGGTTGGTTTTCATAATTGCATTACTATTGTTATGCAATTAGAGAGGATAAGCATGTCATTGCACAACATTAACAAATTAATTGCATAAAATTTAAATCTTAAAAAAAAATTAATGATGCTCATTCTTTCTAATTGCCTGTACAATTTTTTTTTTTTTTTTTTTTTTTTTTTTTTAAAATGTATGTTTTAAAGTAGTATATACTGTAGCTGCATATATTCGATTTTTATCTGAAGTTACAATCAATATATACTTGTTAGCTATATTTTTATTAGAGCTTTAAATACTTTATCATACAATATAGATGCAATATAAAAATATTTGTAATCTTAAGTTTATGTATCTATATATTGACAATTTTATATAAAAATCATACAGTAGAGCTTCTGTTTAATCTTGAGGTTAGTATGAGTGAAAGAGTGTATGAAAGATATACGTAATTATGTAGAATACATGTAAAATGCCTTTTTTCAAGCAATACAAACATTAGCTACAACAATTATATATGTATATAAAGCAAAATATTTATCTTCAACAAAATATTCAACTACGACATAAATCAATTTTTTTTCCTTTGAATTCATTATCTTTTATTGGATAAGTAGTGGAGAACTACAAAATTTCTAATTATTTTTAATTAGATAAAAATTATTGTGCACACATCATTAATTTTTTATTGTTATAAAAGAACTCGCAATGTGATTCATATTTTTGTACCCAAAACAAATTTCCAGACTAATATTTGTCTGTCACTCTCGAAGGTGTTTTCTCTTCGGTCTATTGTTTTTAATTGTTATATCTTTTGCACAGGTTTAAAAAGAATTGGTTAACTAGAAAAAAAATTCTGTGGCCGGACCTAATATCTTATAAATGCCAATTAACTATCAATGCTTTATAAATGAAATTATGTGTTTATATCATTCATTAATAGCAAGTATTGGAACTTTGTGTAACTGTGGAGGTTCTACTGCATGCATATTGCTGAATACTGTTCATTCTGTGTTTTAGAAGAATACAATCTTTACCTCTAAATATTGATAAATGAATTGCTTGAATCTTTAATGTGGTAATACATATTTACCAACTAAATAAATGTTTTTTGTTTTTTTTTATGTTGGTGAGACTATATAGTATTATGTTGTCACAGTAGAGATGAATGTATTTGCTGCTCTAAATGTGAAAACTGCTGATGTTGTAATCAATCATATTAATATATTTTTTTAATTTAAAATCTACTCTAATGTCATGAGTTTTTTTGCATTTATATATTAAAAAAAAAAAAATTACTAAGGTGCCTGATATTTAAGCTCTCTTTAAAGAAATGTTAAAAGTTATCAGTGTATGAATTTTTTTGTAATCTATATTTTATGTTAATCTTATTAAAAAAAAAAATTTTAAGGAATTTTTTTCCTTTTTTTTTTTTTTTTATTCTAGTCTATTAAATAATTAATACTTAAGAAAATAACTACTTATTTATTTAAATTTGCTATATTTACAATTTGGATTAATTTTTCTTCACCTGTTTCTTACTTGAAAGTCATCTAAAGTTGTCAACTTTCTTGTAAGATCTGAATACCGAAGAAATATCTCCTTGTCATTCTATATAAAAAGTTTCCTGTTTTGTTAATGGATTATTTTTCAATTATAAGAACAATATTTAAAAGCATCAAAAACCTTGTTAAGAATTGGATCCTTTCCCCCCTTCTTCTTAAAGACCTTTTTTGTACTGAAATGTTTTAAAATAATTCTTTAAAATGCAGTATTTGCTACCTCTTGTTAAAGTTCAGAACTATATTATAGCCAGTTTACATTATATCATGAGAGATATATCTATATATACATATAATTTTTATGCCTATTGTATAGAATTTCTGACTCTAGAGTTGTCTTTCATTACATTACCTGAATACTAGTCTGGAGGCTTAAATGTGTACAATTTAAAACGTTATTGTAAAAAGATTGTAGGGCGCTATAATGCCATAAATTTTTTACTCTGTGATGCTGTAGTTAGCTAGAGTAGGGTAGTGTTCCAAGGTGTAGTTTGATACTCTTGCAAAGTAATATAAATACATATATAATATTTCCTTCTTAGGTAGTAAACAATTGTTTACCCGTATGGTGAGGTCATGATATATTTGATCTCATTATGCTTACAGCTTGCAACACTATCTTATTTATTCTAGCTACTGTAGCTATACATTGTATTTTTTTTATCTTAATGTACAAATTGAAGTCTCTTTATCTTTTTTACTTACAATGCAATATTTATTTACCATGACAAAATACATTTTCGTGTTATATTGCGAATTTTTCACATAGGTGGCTTCCGTTTACATGCTTTTCTTTAAGGCGAAAAATATATAAAAGAAAACTTTGTTTCAAATTTTTGCGGTACTTGAATTGTGGTATTGCACGTGGATCCTGTATACCAAATTCAATACCACAATGTTTATCATGCACTGTCCATTTATTGTCAGAGTTTACACTTTTTGAAGTTTATATAATCTTGTTCCCTTTTCCAAAGCACTAAAGTATTTGGTGCTGTTTTACAACCACATTGATGGAGCAACATTTGTTAATTATAACTTCAAATGAAATATATATTATATTTGTCTTTATTGATTATGAGGAGTTAAATTTTTGAAAATGATTTTGTGCCTAGATTTTTTGCCATATAACCTGTTGTACATTAGTACAAAACAAATGATCCCTAACTTTCTGGGTGTCGATGCAGTTTGTTGTTGGTCATGCTCTTTGCTTTGCATAAAAAAAATAAATAAATTTATATTATGTATTTGGAATATGTTCAATGAAACCCAAAGCATTACATGAACAATAGACATACAGAAGTTTAAGGGATCGTGGAATAAGGTATATTGCATTTACTTGTACTATTTTTGGAAAAGCGTAATGGATGAAGTTTGTAATAATGTTCCATGTTTATTCAAAATAAAACTGTTGCATTCTATTCCTTTGTTTAAATGGTCTACTGTTTTATTTATCATTTGAGTCATTTTTTTTTTTTTTTTTACTTCCTTATAAAGGAAATGTAAAAATTAGATTTTTTTTTTTTTTCAATATGATTAAATATATTATCGATTGTCATTAAAGTGTGGTTTAATGTGGACTCAGATGAATTTCACATTTACTACGTTACTGACTAATTGTTAGCTAGGTTTGGCTTTAATTTAATTTGAAAACAAATTTTTGATAGTAACTGATTTATCAATAGTGAATTTTGCGAGATTCAGCAATGTTTTCAAATTATCCTATATTTATATGCTTTTTAATCCTCAATTGGAATATACATTTCCCATAATTTACTTTTTTCTTATTTTTATGGGGGAAAAAAGATTGCTAGATTATCTAAATGCGGGTCATTTGAAATAAATTTAAGTTTTATTTAAACTCTGAAAAACAATTTTTTTTTTATAGTTATTAATGCTTATAGAACCGTTTCTTTTAATACTGTGTAAACATTCGTATTATAAGTTATATTATGCTAGCAAATTAAAAAATTTGATCCAAATATTTAAAAGAAAGTATGAACCAAAATGTATGTCAAGTAAAATTTACAATGTTTCCAAAATAAATTTAGCAAATTTAATTTTTTTTACTTACAGGACATGAGATTAAAGAAATTTGAATTGGCGAAAAGGTTGCTATGTGTTTCAGTTAAAACGTTTCTGTTCTATATGTGAAATTCATATGAATCATTATACATAAAAAAAAAAAAAAAAATGTTTGTCTGAAAATGTTTATTTATCCATCTCTAAAATGAAATATGGCAAAAAATATATAAGATGGGATCAAAATATAAATAATTATAAAAAATGAGTTTCATATTTAAGTTAGGATGGGCTCTGTAATAAAATTTTATATTGCAGTTTAGCTGGAAAGGCGGTAGAAGGAGAACGGTCAACTTGTTTCAGAATATCTGATTTACAGTTCGGAAAATTTCACTACTACCCAACTAAAAACTCATGTTAATTTGTACCCATGTGATAATTATTGTCTAGACCAGGGGTCTCCAAACTACGGCCCGCCAGTGTCAGCCCGCGACAGCTAATAGCTTATTGTTGCTGTAATAAGTTGGATAAAAACACAGAATGGTAATAACTCGGTTTTATTGACTTGCTAGGTAAAGCATAATGACCAGAATAATACGCAACCAATTTAACTTAAGCATAACAACTAACACATAATTGAAATGAATCCCACGAACACTAACTAACTTCGGTAGTTATACCTACCTATTTCCGCTTTTGACCACTAGATGTCGTCAAGTGTCGCGGTCGTATCGATACACACAATAGTAATTAAACCAGCGTATGCTTGCTCAGAGCGCGTACTCGGCAACTGGTCTAGAAATTCTAGATAATAGCAGAAAAATTAAAACGGTGTTGGCCCTTGGTACTTACTGGTGTAAACAGTTTGGCCCCAAGGCTGAAAAGTTTGGAGACCCCTGGTCTAGACAATTCATTTTTCAAAATATTGTTTTTATTTTCATTTACAACCTTCGTTCTTCTTAACTCAGATAAAGTCTTGCTTATATTGCATAATTTGAATAGATCTATTAAAAACATTTTTTCTTCTTTCTAATACAGCTGGCAAATAGACAGCTTGGTCTTGATGCCTTAAGACAAGCTCTGCACAGACGTTACTCACTTTGCATGACTCAGGGGCGCGTGTAACTTGAAGATAAGACGCGGAGTAACAATGCCCCCGCAACCCTCTACGATCCTATTAGACCGGGACCTACGGTTTAAAGTGGGATTCCGAACCTCTACAAACATCCATGGCACCGACGGGACCCGAAACCTGTGGTACAGAGCGCTGGCCATTCAGGCCCTCTATTAAAAACATTGTTAAGGCGAAAAAGTGTGGGAAATTTAGAAATTCCTATCCACCTTTCTTTGAGCCCCGATTTAATTGCTTGACAATCGAGGTAGAAGTCCTCCTGGTAGGCAGTGTGATCTCTTCATAGGTCTGAGATATACCGCGAAAAATAGCCCATATAATCTTTGGCTGTGAGTGACAGCTGGTCATAAATGGGGTCTGCGAGAAACCCTTTGATGTGCGGAAAAAACGACTCTGGTCAGAACGGGATCGAAGCACATGATTCTCCTGGAGGATTCTGGGAAACCGGTTTTGAATGCGTTCGAGAACTGCATTCGTCTCCCGTCTCTACACTGCTTAATAGAAATTGTTTCACTCGTTCTAATGTCCCTACAATAGCCCTAAAACTCCACTTTGAGTGATAGTTATTTTCGGTTTCAGTCGTTTTCTTGCTGACGCAGTAAATTAGGTGCCACTTGTAATCACTTCCAACTTGAAACAGCATTCCGGCGATGCCATCCGCACTTGCATCGGTATGGACTTCGGTTTTAGCGTCTGAATTATTATTATTTTTTTTTTTTTCTAATGCAGCTGGCAGACACTTTAGACAGCTTGGTCTTGGATGCCTTAAGGCAAGCTCTGTACAGACGTTACTCACTTTCCACGGACGGGGAGTAACGATACCCCGGCAACGCTCTACGATCCTATTAGGACCGGGACCTACAGTTTAAAGTGGATTCCGAACCACTACAAACATCCATGGCACCGCCGGGACTCGAACCCGAAACCTGTGGTACCGAGCGCTAGCCATTCAGGCCCGCGTCTGAATTATAGAGTGCTAAATTAGATTGTGGGGGGCCGAGTGGCTAGCCCCTCGGTGCCACAGGTTTCGGATTCGAGTGCTGGCGATGCCATGGATGTTTGTAGTGGCACTTTAAGCCGTAGGTCCCGGTCTAGCATGATCGTAGAGCATTGTTACTCCGCGTCCGTGGCTTATCTTCAAGCTACACGCACCTCCTGAGTAGTGCTAAGTGAGTAAGGTCGGTGCGGCGCTTGCCTTTAAGGCATCAAAGACAACTGTACAGTGTTTGCAGCTGCACTAGAACAAAAAATTAGATTGTCGAGACAATTCATTTTTCAAAATATCAAAAAGATTGTTTTTATTTTTATTTTCACTTAAAACCTTCGTTCTTCTTAACTCACATAAAATCTTGCTTTTACAGCATAATTTTGAATAAATCTATTAAAAACATTGTTAAGGCGAAAAAGGTGGGGAAATTTAGAAATTCCTATCCACCTTTTCTTGAGACCGATTTAATTCCATTCTTATTAATAATGAAGCCTAGAAATTCCACTACTTCATTTTTCGCAAACTCACATTTGAATAATTTTAAAGTCAAATTAACTTCCTCGAATACTTTACGTAATTTATTTATCACTTCTTCCTTACCTTTTTAGCAGGTACAAGTATATTATCGAGATGACATAAAGCATCTACATTAACCGTTGGAATTATGCTGGTGCATTAGTTAATCCAAATATCATTCTTTCAAATTCATCCGGTGTGATAAACGCAGTTTTTATTTTGGCTTCTTCTGTCATTTGATTTTGCAAATATTAATGAGGCAAATCGAGAGTAGTAAACAGAACTACAATCGTCTATTCAACAGGTAATGAATTTTGGAAAAGGGAAATTTATCGTTTGATTATTTAATTTTTAAATCAATAAGTAATCGATTTTCACCAGTTTTCTTACCTACTAAAAGAATAGGGCTTGAATATGGTAAATATTTTTTTTCACAATACCATGTTTTATCCACTTATTAAAAATTTTTTTTTCTTTCGAATGTATTTGATTTATACGACTTCATACATACAAATAACCTTCAACTGCTTTAATGTCCATTTTTTGTTTATCATACACACTCTAATTCCGAAATTTTTAATGCAAGCAGTCACTATAATCAATTAACACTGTCTTCTTGTTGTTGTTGTTTGTTCTATAGTTATAGGATTTCTCGCTGTGTATTAAGTTGCACTAACATTTAATAATTCCGCAGAATGATTACCACTAAGCAAATTAAAAGCATTTAAATATAGTTCCGAGTTGATTTCCTCTACTAATTCCGCTTTCGCAATGTTTTGATTTTGTTTTAATATTATTTCCTTTTGTTATATCCTTTCGTATCTTTTAATGTTATTTCCTTCCTTAATCTATAAAATAGTTTTGCTTACCTTTATTTCCAATAATGAATCAAAATGCCCTTCAATAGATTTTTTTTTTTTTTTTTTTTTTGCAAAACGTCATATTAATTACCAGATTTATCGCAAGCGATTCTTTCATAAAACGGAAGAAGCAGTATCCAGCAAACCAACTGACAGGGCGATTATTAATAGTAACATTTCTCAAACAGCGGAAGAATGAAGGTCGCACACGCTTAAGCTGATTTCTTTTTATTCCTTGAGCAATATTTTTTTGTATGTCCCTTTAAACCACATAAAAATACAAGGATTTTCGGCAATCTTTTGAAATATGACCAAAAAGTTTCATGAAAAACATTTTATTCACCCCAGTCATTACAGATTGATGAATAAAATAATTTATGGCTTTCATTTTATGTAGGCGAATTTTCTTTTTCATTAGATTTTATAATTTATCACAGCGTTTTTGTTTTCGAATTTATTAGATTGAGGGGTCTGATGGCTGAGTGACTGGCGCTCGGTACCACAGGTTTCGGTTTCGAGTCCCGACGGTGTCGTGAATGTTTGTTAGTGGTTCGAATCCACTTTAAACCGTAGCTCTCGGTCTAACATGATCGTAGAGCCTTGTGGGGGTAGTGTTACTTCTGCGTCCGTAGCATATCTTCAAGCTACATTTGCCCACTGGGTTGTGCTAAATGATTAACAGAATTGCGGCCCTTGCTTATTGCATAAATATAACTGTCTAAATACTTGCCTGCTGCATTTAAAAAATATTAGATTCGAAAGTTATTACTGAAGTTATAAAAATTCGAGATATGCGAATAATTTGAATCATTACTATAACCCTCAATTTATTATTGTTATTTTCACTATTTATTTTAATTCCGAATCGAACATTTTCGTATTCATCTATTTTTCCTGCTAACTTATTTGTGTTTGTATATTTAGGCCATGTATGAATAAAATGTTCCCGCGTAAAATTTAGAATCCATTTTTTTTCATCTGGTCCGTTATTCTTTTAAACAATCGTCTTCAGTGGCAATGGTATCATTGAAAAACTTCGATGGCGTTTCAGGTCCAGAAGGCAACAAACGATGAAAGAAAAACAGCCTTCCTCACTAAAAATTAACTTAGAAGATCTTCAACTATGTAGTAGATTAAAAATGATTTTCTTAATATTGACCTAATTCTGAACGAATATTTTAAATTACAAAGAGATCTGCAGAGCTATGTGTCTGGATATCATTAAAAACATAAGTAATTATTAGGATCATTATCTCAATGTTTTGTCATTAATTACATTGTCGGAAAAGAAAAAGCTACACAGAACCAGAATGAAGTTTGTGAAAATTTCATCGCTTCATAAAAAAAAAAAAAAAACATCAACACTTTTATTAAAATGAAAATTATTTGATAACAATTCGCAACAAATATTGACCATTATCAGATAGCAATAACGATTACAAAAAGGTATATTACTCTTCATTAAATTGAACTAAATAAAATACATAAAATTGACACCAATTACGTGGAAAGGTAAACTTCCAATTTAAAGACAGAGACAGATGAATCGATTATTTGTTAGGAAGCTAGCCAGACATAAGCGACACAATGAAATTTTGAAAGAAAAACATTTAATGGCTGTTATGGAATTTTTTTCATTTAATTTTCCTTTTTGATTTTATGTAATGTGAAATTTTAATTATTAAAAATTAAATACATTTTAGTTGTTGCTAAAAATTTTCCGAAAATACCTTTCTTCCCTATTAAACCGCTCTGTTTGAATCTGTTCCGATCTGAGGGGCCGCTTGCCAATTTCCCACATAATCGATAAATCTTGATCTGAAAAAACATCTGATGGTCGAACTACATATTTTATGCTTTTCTAAAAATTTCTTTTAGATTTTCGAAAGAATTTATGAAATATCCTATTTTTTTTCCCCTTTAATTTCTTCAAACATTTTTATGCAGTTTTTGCATAATTCTAAGGGGTTTTTTTTTTTTTTCGGTTTTATGGGATTTTAGAGATTTACGAAACGTATCTACCTCATAAAATGAGACTTCGTATATATATATATATATATATATATATCAATTATTTGTTATTAAGATTTTTTTTTCTTTGCATTCTGTATACATGTAAAATTCCCATGTTAAATGCTGAAGGTTAAAGAGATATAAAAGTTTATTGTTTCGTCGCGTGAGAAATATAATTTATAATGATTTAGATGAAGTTTTGTAGTACATTTTTGTTCTGTAAATGAGTTATACAAATTTTATATTTTTATTTGTATAAATCTCTTTGAATGTATCGAAAAAAAAATTATAACTTTTTATCCTTTTTAAGCGCGACTTCTTAACACTAACATTGCATTCACTAGAAAATATAGCACATTTAGGAAATAAAAGCTTTTCTTCAAAAACTTGAAGTTGTCTGGTGGCCAAGTGGCTAGCACTCTGGCTTTTAGAATCTCAGGCTTCAGGTTCGAATCCTGGCGGTGGCGTGGATGTTTATTAGCGATTCGAATCCACTTAAGCTGTAAGTCGCGGTCTGTTTAGCTCTCATGTGCATAAAATGACCGAGAGCGAAGAGCCAATCAAAAATTTGACAGCAAAGATGAGCTGTTTAGTATTTATCTGGAATTTTATTTATTAAAGAATTTGTTCTCAATTATGTTTCAAAACTTTTATTTACTTAAAAAGAAAATCGTAAAAAATAAAACTTGGTCGCCAAAATTTAAATAATTTTTTGTAACACTGAATTTTGACTTATTCATTAATTTGATTGTTACTGAATCAATCGCAATTGCATAAATAATAGTGTAGATGTTTACTGTACAACATAATTACAAAACCTATAAACCTATGAATTTAATAATAACTTTTTAATAAATAAAAAGCACATATTTGCAGATAGCACAACTGCAGATAGCTCAGATTTTTTTTTTTTTGCAATATGGAATCATAGTAAATACCCAAAGTGTGAAACATTTTCCTGTGTGCAATAATTAACTGTCAAGAACACGTTGCATCATATTTTGTGGGATGGCATTAACTTCATATTGAAGATTATCTCGAAGTTCAACATTAATGCTATTTATCCATACAAATGTTTACATACATCCATGCTTAAATATCTCTACAAAAAATTTTTTAGTATAGATTTTAAAATGTTAATGCGTTTAGTTAAAATGCAATGATGCTATATCTAGTTCCTACTCATCTCGTGGTAACATGCGCAGTTAGCATGTAGGGGGCACTGCTTTTAGAAACAAGAAAACTCGATGACTGTAACAATGTGTATAAAGTATCTTCCATCGATAGTTAGGTTATCTGACTCAGTTATCTCCTATACGACACGTAAATGCTCAAATGCCATTCTCTCCTCATCACCTGTCGGTAAGGTGTTCATGGTACACATGAGACTCACCGATGTTCCACCCTCTAATTTTCAATTGCTACAGGGCCACGTTACCTTAGGGTACGGAGTGAGGTGTGGAAAAATAAGAGACATAGTTTAAGTTTAGAATTTTCTTTCGTCCACTTAAAGTCTACCATTTCCGTCTGTTATAGCAACAGTTTCTCTTAATTTCTTCACTAAATTTCGAAATGGCGTCTTAAATGTCTTATTTCTTGTTAGAATTTCTTTTTCCAAACTTAATTCACAACGTTGTTGAAATACAAGTGGTACAAGTAGAAATTCTTAATACATCGTGGTACAAGGCGAAATAATGATCGACGATAAAAGTTCCTTCGTTTAATTACATTGACAAGGCAGAGAACAGGAGTCTGTTTTGACACACACATAAGCAGAATTAAAATTAATGTTAAGGATTGGACATGTAGCACTATCTGTAAAGTGAACTGAACTACATTAAAGTTTAAATTGACTTATTCAAAGGTAATTAGTAAATTCTTCTGCAATATTGACTTTTGAATCATACGGTATCAAATGTTTTATTGACAGCCAGTCTAATTGAAATTTTTTGAATAATTTAATGAAAGTATAAGGCAAGGGCCAGCAGTGAACAACGCACGATGATTCCAAACAGTTGCAAAATTAAGATTTCGTTGTCAGTATTAATATTTACAACTTGAACTGTTATTTTCACAAAATAATGAAATGTGAATATATTAAAAAATAAACAATTAAATAAATTAAATAATAAATAAAAAAAAAAAATAAATTGCTAAAATTAAAATGAGAAAAAATTTCATGGTTTTTATCGTTCAATTTCCGGGTTTAAAAAAAAAAAAAAAACTTTTTTTTTTTTACAATTCCTTACCTCGAACGCGAATGCACAAAAAATTTATGTGAAGATTTATGTATAAAGCAAAAATTAAATTAATACTTACTGCAGTGAGAAAAACGAAAAATAATTTATTTTATAATAAAATCGAGACATAAGACCTCAAACAATTGAAGGTATATTCAGAGTAATTTTTTTTTTCCTTCACAAAATCAGTGCAACGCTCGCCGCTGGTGAGCATTAGGGCGGAGGTTCCATCAGCTGGTGGCTTTATTGTAGACACTGTTCCAAAAAACGAGGAATCTCGCTAGAGTTTATGATGTTCAGCATCTTGCCTCGTGTGTCGGACTACTTGGTAGGAGTGGTGCTTCCAAACAACGAATCTGGCTGTGCAGAGTTTATCCGGTCTCGCTGGGACACCCTGTATAGAGATAAATTCTCTCATAGCATAGTTAGCTTTTTTGAAAAATTTGGATATCATCAACAGTTATTAATGAATTCAGTTGGCTTTGATTTGATTTTGAGAATTATCAACAGGGATATTAGTAGTTTGAGGATGAAAATTTTTGAAGTGCTGCAGCGAAAGTTAAATTAGCAAAACCTGTCTGGTAGAATTAAATTTTGAACAGTTGCTTGTCAATTTTTACAACCCCACCTTGCTACAAAAGGCCCTTATTCGCCACAATTGATGGACGTAGGTATTTCAATTTTTTCTTTGATATTGCATTCTTTGTGCGAATGTTCGAGGCCACATTTTAAGCAGCGTGCTTTAAAACCACAATTAATGAGTTGTGGTGGAAAAAGGTGCATTTAAAGCACTCTAGTGCTATAGATCATTTATTGTACTTTTTTAATAACAATCATTAGGTAAAGAAATCTATCGAGTTTAACTATCCCATTATTTTTTTCTTATTTTTAGCGAGATCCATATTGGTAAGGGTTGTTTAGTTTTGGTTTTAATTAGTTGCTGAATTTTTCCACCACAAATCCTTTTTTAATGAGAGCAGCTTTGATTTTCTTCTCAGGAGAATTTTCGGGATTATTACAAAATATTCAACATTGTTGTTCCTTAAATGACGAATTATTTCACGGTGCTGTTCTTCGCCCGAGGAGAACATTTTAAACATTTCACCCACTTGTTTAATAGGGATTTTGCCCTCAAAAGCTTCACCGAATTTTTTTATAGTTAAAAATTTTCCATAGACTTAACCATAATAGGAGGCATTTTTACAGTAGTAACATTAATATCAACATTTTCCTCAACATCATCTACACTACTCAATTTTTAAAATTAATTTTTCAATTTTAAATTATTATTATAACTATTAACATTAGCATTAGCATTATAAGAGGTTTTAGCTGTTAATTTTTTGTTAGGATTTTGAAATCCATCATTACTAAGATTATTACAAGTTAAGTGATTAACATTACGTTTTGGTTTGACACTATTATTTTTAGCATGTGTATGGCATTTAGTGAAAGAGCATAAGCCAAGGCTAATGCTTTTAACTTTTATTAACCTTTTCTTTGTTGTATCAGAAGGTCCATCAGGTACTCCCACATCTGATGATGCCCTTGGGCAACATCATGAGCTAGTCCGTTCTAGTCATGGGCAACGGCCAGTTGCGTTTCTAGCATTTTTATATCAGTCTCAGTAGTAATAATTTCTTGACATCTTATTTTTTTTCTTTTTCAATCTAAGAAATCTCATTAAAACTCTTCGAGGGCACTTCCAAAGGGACCTGAAAAGGGCTGTTCCCCACCGCGCTTTCTATTTCCATCTGAACCATTAAATGGAGCAAACGAAAACACGTCTACTCATTCCGAAACTTGTCTTTTTCAGTCTGTGCATGTCTTTGAGCCTTTCTTTCGGGAATAATTTCGTATAACTAATTTTATAATTAAAAGCTACAACTACAAAACAACGACATCATTTTAAAATTTTATAATTAGAATTATTAAATATCTGATAAAGAAAAAATAATAATAATAATAATTTCCATATAAGACCCACATTTTGTTTTCTTTTTCTTTTTCTTGATTTTCTGTTTTATTTATTGCTTGAGCTCAACCTGAATTGTAAACAAAGCAGGAGTTTCGATTTCGCTTTATTTAGGTTGAAAGAGTAAATTGTGAATATTTGTGAATGGGTTGGAATTAACGAACAAATTGATAATTATTTTAAATTAAAATCATGGGTAATACTGTTATTCATAGTTTTTTGCGTTCCAGTGTACCTGTGAAAAGAAAATCTCATGCAATTGATCATGATCTTTCGGAATCGGATTCTGAAGATTATATATTATCACCAAAAAGGTATTCAAGCTTTTAATCAAAATAGCTGTTTACTTTGACTTATTTTAAAGAATATTAAGTTTTATTTATTTCTTAAATTTATTAAATACCGATTGGTACAAGTGATCTTTAACCAATTTTTATATTACTTATTATTGTCTTGTTTTAAAATTTTTAATATCCGATAAATACTTAAAAATAAAAAGATAATTAAAAATTTTCATTATTGCATATTAATAAATTTACAAAGGTGTTCTTGAAAATTAGTTTTATTTCTGTTTTTAATTGTACAGTTTTTATTCAAAATGTATTTTTTTTTTATTTTTTTTTTGTCATTGAATAAAATAATTTAAACTGTCTCTGATGTATTCAGATTCATAAAAATTTATATATTATATAATATACTGATATTTTCATTCGTTTATAATTGAAATTATTGAAATATCTTCCTCGTTTTATAACCATCTTTTAATAATCCATGTAATTTATTTATAAATTGTCCTCAATGTAAAATTCATAAAAGCTGAATTATATCTCATTCAAAAGAAGGTTTCTGAGAATTTCCACCTTTCTTCTAATCCTTCATTGATGGCATTTTTAAGTTAAATCAGATTTATCTTTATGATTCTTGTCTGTGTAATTGAAAAATAATTAAAAAGTAACAATTTATAATGAAGGTAAAAATTTCATTTTAATCTTTTGTTATTCTATAAATGAAAAGCATTTTTTAATTTCTTATTAAGTGTACTAAATTAATTTAGAAATAATGTTAATTTTTTTATGGGCTTGGTAGTACAATGAGAAATCTTCACTTGATAATGCATATTAAAACTAATTCTCATTAATACTATATTAATTCATGTTAATACTTTCTCTCTAAATGATGGGGAAATAGGAAATTAATATGTCAAAAAAATTTTTATAACTGGAAATTTTGTAGTTTCTCTTGATTTAATACATTAGTTATATAAAAAATTTAAACATTTTGCTCTTTTTTCTTCCTTATTATGTGAAGTTTATTTCAAAGTTGTTGGGATTTGACTTGATTGAGAGAGATTTATGCTCACATTAGCTGCTTTATCTGAATTTATCCCAACGTTATAGGAATAAATTGAAACAAAATAAACACTGTGATGATGAATGACAAGATATAATCAAAAACTAAAAGCTGACTATTCATAAATTTAAGATAATCTTATATGGGACAGATCTCTTGTTGAATTTTTGAACATGATTTTGAATGAAATGAAATGGTGCACAGCAATTCTGGCAATCAGAAGAGAAGAAATAAGCAGAATAAAAATAAAAATAACATGAATAGATGAAGCCATTGATCAACTAGATCATAAACACTATAAAATTGGAAATACAAAAAAAAACTTTGAATACCTCTAACTAGAAAATTGAAGTTCCACATTACTGGTGATGTTACTAGACTTTACATGAAAGCTGATGGCTGAGTGGCTAGCACTCTACAGGTTTCGGGTTCAAATCCTGGCCATGTCATGGATGTTTGTAGTGGTTCGGAATCCATTTTAAATCATAGCCCTTGTCTAATAGGATCATAGAGCATTGTGGGGTAGTGTTACGCATGTGTAGTATATCTTAAAGCTACACATGCCCCTGGGTTGTGTTAAATGAGTAACAGTCTTCGTCTGTGTGTGAGAGAAAATGTTGCCGAGTAGTCGGGTGTGTTATTTCCATGGAATATTTAATTTACAAGTGATGAGTTGGAATTTGTTTTTTATTTGAAAAATTTACTGCTTCACATTTTTCCGGTTGAAGGGAAAATTTCCATATTTTGCACTATTGTATGATTTTATGAAGAGTAAGTCGAAGATAGAAGAGCACCTTTTTTGAGATTTTTATCACTGTTAAATAAGAAATTCTCATCAGCATATAAGCATTCAGTATGAGTAGGAATAATGAAAGTTATTGTTATTTATTATATTTGACATTTACAAACATCCTTAGCAATTTGTATCAAAAATTATTTTTCTTTCATCCATATTCATTGACAAGCTCATAATTTTTAAATTATAAGAATCATTATCAATAGAGGAGCTTTAATATATTAATAATTTTAAAACAATTTGAGCATATGATATTCTTATTTCCTTCATAAATAAATTATTCATTCAAAGTAAAAGTTTCATTTGAAAATATGGTTTATATAGAACAGGATTGCATAGATTTTTTAAGTCTGAGGGCCACACACACAAAAACAACTTTGATATATTTATAAATGATATTAATATACTCAATGTAATATGGACAATATATTAAAAATTAATAAAGAATTTGATTTTGTAACATTATAGGAATTTTTTAAATATATATAACTAAAATATATATTTATCCAAATAAGCATGCACATATTAGTGCCTTTATCCAATAAAAACAGAGTTACTTTTTTGTGTGCAATTTTAAAATAGAACATGTTTTTTGCACTCCTATGAAATTCATACAGAATTTTTTTTTAGAAATGCTTTCTAATGGTTAAAAAAAAAAAATAAGAAAAATTTATTTTTAAATGTTTTAATAGATAATTGAAATCAATTAAAGTCTTGTACTCAGATATCCCTGTAAAATAGTTATCTATATTACAACCTGAGATTATCACCAATTTTACAATAACTGAAGAAATTGAATTTGATTACAAATTTGAAGAATTTCGAATTATTTAGGAAAATAAATATATATTAGATATAGGATTATTTTATTAATTATAGGAAAATATTTTTTTTTTAAAATCATTCATACTGAATTTATTATTGTGACTGTATTAAAAATTGTGTTTTAATTTTAAAAACTTTATAATAAAATTTTTATTTAAGTTCTTATAATGTTATTATAATTCAGAAGTCTTAACTATATAAAATATTTCTTTCTTTACTGTTTTCTCTTCTAGAGATATTTATATGCTATTTATATTTTTTTAAAAAATAATTTTTTCAGGCGAAAAGATAATGAGTACAACCAAATATGTTTATAAAACTCTGTTCCTTGAAGAGCAGGGTAGTGATATAAAAATAGTTGCGTTAAATAGAACATGGAATCTCCATAGGCTATATTTATCACAAGTGAGTTTACTTAACTCTAAGTTATTGTTGTTAAATGAAATGTTTATTTAAAATTAAAATTATTTTTACATTTCCCCTTATTTTTAGTGTTTAAAGAACTACATATTATGTAGTGTCATGTATAATTGTAATCTATTTTTACGATCAGAAAATTTGTTTTTAAATTGTTTTATTATTACATGATAATAATATTTATTCACAGTTAAAAAAATAATATTATCCAAAATTTCATAGTATATTTTAATTTTTACCTTTATAGTATAAATAAAATGAATGAATATATTAACTGTGGGAATTTTATTAATGCCTGTGATGAATTTACAATATAAAATTAATTTATCTATTTTAATTAAAAATTCTGATTACAATCAGAACTTCTGTAGGAGCATTATGTTTTTGCATATATTTTTAGTTAAAATTTGAAAACATTACATTTTTTCGAATACTAATTATATTGCATTTTAATATTTTATATATTTTATCAATTTTTAGTCTCCCTATTTCAACAGTATGTTTAATGGCATATGGCTGGAAACGAATCAGAAAGAAATACACATAGGAATTGAGGACGAAAATATTACAGCTTGTGGTAAGATGTTCCTTCATACTTATAAATTTGATTTAAATTCTTATACTTTAACATTAATTAGTTTTATTGAATTTCTTTACTGGGTTTTAATTTAGCTATAGAATAAATTGGTGTGGAACTTAAAAAAGTGTATAAATATAACAATGTGTGCATAAATATAATAAATATAGGCTACATCTCAAATTTTCAGTTGCATGTAATGTATATGTAACTAAATTTGTCATCTTCCGAAGTTGTGTAAATTTATATTAGAATACTAAAATAATAGATTTCCATCTAATTGATGTCTTTTTCAAGGAAAAAATATATATTTATAAATCAGTCTAACAAACATTTTTATTCAGAGATAATATTAAAAATTGTGATATTATTTTTTATCATTCTAATTCCAGTTATTTTTGTTTAAATAATTATTTTCATTTGTAGATATATAATTAATTTAGTAATTATGTTCTGAAATCTTACACAAATATTATGTTATCATGTAAATGTTGTATTCCTATACATACATGTTAATGTTTTTAACAATATATTGAAAATAAATGTTTTAATAAAGATTTATGTTATCATATTGAGAAATTTCTTCAAATATATAAATAAACATATTTAATTTTTACAGCTCTGCATAAAGTATTTGGTTCCTTTTATCAAGATGAAATTCATATCAATCCCCTTGAAGCTGTATCTATTTTAGCATGTGCAACTTTACTTCAATTGGTAAATTAAGTTTTTTTTTTTTTTTTTTTTTTCAATTTTCTTATAACTTTGCTAAATGTATGATTTTCTTTTATTCAAATTTATAATTCTTTCAGGATGATATAATCTTCAGTGTGTTGAAGTTATGAAAGAAAGTATTTAGTAAGTTTTTTTTTTTTATGATATAGTTATTCTCATTAAAAAATGTTATTTTTTAATTTATTTCTGTTTTTCTATTTGAGTGAAATTTCAATTGATTAAATTTTTTTTCATGCATCATTTCAATAAGCATTTTTTCATATTCTTGGATTGTATGCTATAAAGCTTTCTGTAATATGTATCCTCAATTTCTTAAATGTATAGCTATTTTAATTATGTTGTGATGCTGGATAAGTTTTAAAATACTGCTATAATGTAGATATCCTATGTTTTATGTTTTTTATTATTTATCCTATGTTTTATTTTATCCTATGCTTAGTTAGCCTATGTTTGTTTTGAGATCAATGGATCAAAAGTAGTTTCTTTCTTATTTTTTATCATAATAAAAGCTGCAACTTCTATATTTATTTGTTAATTCTTTAAATCTGTTTTATATTTAGTAATTTTAGTTCAATGTTTATTATTAAAATGAATTTTTAAACTGTTTTAGATAATTGTTCTATCTTAATGTAGCATATCTTTGATCACCGTATAATTTTAATATATACTTTAATGCTGAAGCAATTAAATATTTTTAAAACATATCAGAATTGATAAAATTTTTCCAATAAATCTAAACATAATTATATTCATTTATATTAAATAAAACTACTATAATTTTTATTTTCTTACTTATCAGTAGAAGTTTTTTTTTTTTTTTAAATATTTTAATTAACAAAAACTCTAAATGACTTTTCTCCGAATTAAAAAAAAATGTAATTTACGTGTGCATTATATAAATATATTTTCAGTATGAGACAGTTATCTCATATTATGAAGCAGCTGAACTATATGGTTTAGCAGAAGTAAAAAGCGAGTTCTCTGGATTGGCTGTACAAAAATACTTCTTCTTACTTTATCACCACAGTATTTATTACAAATAAGGTATTTTTTCACATTTTTATGAAATGTTAGCTCCTGTATGCATGCATTTTTTTTTATCTTAGCTGGAATTATTTTAATTATTATGCTTATCAATCACTTTTAATATATTTTTTCATTTTTGAAATGTATATCACAGTAAATATTTATATTTTTTTACACTTATATTACAATCCAGATTTGATCTACAATTGTAATAAGTATAAAATTTTTTAGTCTTTAAAATAAAAAGACTTAAATGCTTTCATTGTACTCAAAAAAAAAAAAATTCTTCACCTACTGTAAATGCATATATAATCTGCCCAATGTTTTACTTATATATTAATAAAAACATATTGATGTAAAGCATTCTTTCCATGCAACTTTGT